>PYAF01003444.1:270293-296994 GCA_007407185.1 Glycine tomentella
TATTATGTTATAAGTAATAATGTGAATGATTCCTACTCTAGGACCACATAGAGAAGTGGACCTTTGAGGAGCTCGACTAGGAGCATACGTTGAAGTTACAGGTAAGCTTCTGGAGCTTACTTTAGCCTCTTTTTCTTTGAAGTCCACCATGAGTCACATCATGGTGTATTGATGAATGATAGTTGAATGATATATATATATATATATATATATATATATGTGTGCATGCATTCTCATTCACATTTATGTGCAAAATTATATGTGTATGCACTGATATGATGATAAGATACAGGGGAGTAAGTCACAAAGATGAAGACTTTGGGTTCAAGTCCCAAAGCACCTATTTGTCATGACAATTATAAGTCCTTGGTAGAGGAACCAGGGCGATATGAAATGGGTGTAGAGTAAGACTTCAGGTTCAAGTCCTGGAGCATCGAATCACCAAAGAGAAAAGTTTAAGTGCTTGCATTATTATATTGTTTCTATTGCTTGTATATTTGTTTATATAACTGTTATTATTACATATTTGTTACAATTACATGTATATATATTGAGACTGTTATACAAAAAGTGAGTTCAGGGACTTAGGGGTTTCTTTAAGCCCTGGAGCTTACTGAGACTCGGGTTGTCTCACCCCTTTGTTTGGGGAATATCATTTCAGGAGGAGTTAGTAGTAGAGATCCCTCTTCTAGCAAGACTCCATTAGGTGCTTGATGGAGTAGCTGTAGCTGTTGTTTCAGATTAGATTATTTTCTCGCTTGCGTATGACTTGTGAGGCGTGCCTTTTCCAGTATGCTAGGATTACTGTACTACTGTTGATCAGTTGATCGATAATGTCTTGTTGAGACTAAGTTTGTATGTGTGCCACTATCTTATGGGTGGATAGCTATTATGTATAACTTGAGAGCTTTATTTATTTATGCAGTATGCAGTTTCTGTATTAAGTTGTGCATGGTGTTATTAGTTAGATTTTATTTAGCATTGCAGCATCGTATTATGTGAACATATTGGGAAAGTATTTGTGAAAATGTTTTGGAAAAATGTAACCACGATTTTTATATTACTCTTTCAAAATGATTTTTTTTTATAAGTCTTCCGCTGACGACTCTAATACCAAAGATAAGTAACAACCGGAGTACTACGGGGTGTTACATTTATGGTATCAGAGCAGTTTCGTGAAATGTTCACTGATATGATGCTTTAGTTTAGAATTAGATAGAGCCGAGTAGTGAAGATAGAAGAGATTCTTAGATAGGCGCATGAAAATTTGTTTGTTTATATCTCTTGTGGATCATGCTATTGTATGTGCTATCACTTGATTGAGCGTAGCTAACTCATACCTTGTGTAGCTGTACAGTATTATGGCACCACGAGGGAGACCCAGAAGAGTAGTAAATAATGCGCCGACTGATCCTATTGCTGATGCACTAGCTGCTTTTCAGCAGACTCTCCAAGAGTCTAGAGAGCAGGATCTAGAGAGGATGAGGAAGGCTAATGAGGAGTTGATGGCCCAGAATCGTTTGGCGATAGTTGAGATGTTTCGACTGTTGCGAGGTGAATTGAAACCTCCCCCACCGCCAGATATTCCGATGGAAGAGAATGATCCTGAGGGCACAGTTGGTGCCCATGTTGAAGGAGAGGAAGCAGCTAATCAGGGTGGCGGTCCTCGCGTCGAGCATGTGAGCGAGCCTGCAGAATCATTATTAGCGAACAGGGAGACATGAGAAAGGTTATATAATGCGTTCAGGAAGCATTCCCCACCCCCCTTTAAGGGTGGAAGGGACCCTATTGCTGCATTAGAGTGGCTCCAGGAGATGGAGCGGATATTTGAAGTCATGGAAACCGATGATGCCACCAAGTTACTGTATGCAGTCTATATGCTACAAGGAGATGCCGCGGACTGGTGGAAGAACACCAAACTTCTGCTGGAGGGTCAAGGACACGTTGTTACATGGCCAACATTTGAAAGACAGTTTATAACCAGGTATTTTCCCGATGAGGCCAGAGAGAGAAAGAGGCATGAGTATAAAGATCTCAGACAGGGAAGCATGTCGGTGGACGAATATCTGAGTAAATTTAACAAGCTTGCCAAGTATTCGAGTTATGGTAGGACTCCTCTTACCTCCGAAGACAAGGCGTTCAGGTTCAAGAAAGGCTTGAATGATTTCTATGCTGATAGACTGGCCGGACAGAATACTAAGGACTTTACTGAACTGGTCAGGAAGTGTCTGAATATCCAAGAGCATTACAGATCCAGAGGTAGAGATATGGGGAATAAAAATGCTAATGGCAAGACTTCTCAGTGGAGTGGACAGAGTAAGATGTTCCAAGCAAGGAAGAATGGCAACCAATTCAAAGGGAATAATAAGGGAAACTCTAGAAATGACAGTGTAATGCCAGGCAAAGACAAGATTTCTCCTTGTACTAAGTGTGGGAAGACACATCTTGGTATCTGTAGAATGGGACAAAATGTGTGCTACAGTTGTGGACAACCAGGCCATTACTCGCGTCAATGTCCGCAGAAAGTGGGGCAAGCAGCAATGTTACAGGCAGCGCCGATTTCGGCTGTTCCACTTCAAGCAATTCCTACTTATGATGTTGTTACACTAGTGGTTTCCACTACTACACCCACCGAGCAGTATCCTGTTCAGACTAGTGCACGAGTTTATGCAGTCACACCGAAGATAAAAACCAATGTTTGATCCAATTAAGAATTAAAGAGGAACTTCCTCTCACACACTCTGTAATGTGCAAAGTTTTTATTAAATTCAAAGGTGAGTACATAAGATAAATGAATGACTATTTATAGTCAACAAGTGGTATTCCCCTCCTCTTTCTTTCTAATGTGAGATTTCAACCACATATTTCTAATTCAAAATTACACTAAAAAAAGTCTAATTCATGTTGAACTTCCTGTCCAATTCTCATCATCATAGATGCAGAATTAAGACTTGAGACTAGAAATACAGCTTGTAGGAAATCTTCATAGCTTTCGAACGCATCAAATAATGCATAAAATAGATATATAGAACTCAAGTTATGTTCAAAACATTGGAGCAATATGAGTTCTTCACTCATTAGTATTTGGACTCTTCACTCATTTAAATCAATTAGAGCAATATGAACTCTTCTTCCGTGTTGGTCTTTGGACTCAAGGCAAGGTTAATATGTTAATCCAAGACTTGAGTAAAAAAGTAGTTCACTTCATGATCCAATGATTCTTGTGCTTCCTTTGAATTTATCCTTGTCATAGGACTCCATATTCTTGATCCTAATCACCAATTATGTCAAATCACTTAATTATAAACCACTTTACGTTATGCTAATGACATATTTATGTGAAATGTAATGCGGGCAATTATCCCCACAAAGTAAATTTTTTACTTAAATATATTGAATAAATATTTTTTCCCCATAAAAAAATAAATCTTGTCCCTACAAGATAAATTTTTTAATAAGATAAATATAAATTGTTGTAAAAAATAAAAGAGAAAAAAAATTAATACTAATTGTATCCGCTTTATCTTTTAAATTTTACTATTTTAATTTTTTATTATATTTTTAATAAAACTTATATAATTTTTTGTTTAAAAAAATATTAGACTATTTTTTATCCAAGTAAATAGGATTTCTGGATCAACTAGTGCTTTTGGCTCTCTTTCATTTTTGGGCCTGTTTTGATAGAAGACTAGAAATATTTTTAAGAGATTCTCTACTAAAAAAATACTACATTTTCATTAAAGAAGCTCTCAAAAGTACTTCTATTCCTTACAATCTCATTACATTTCATCCTTTCATCCTGTCTATCAGACGTACCCCTAAATAAAGAAGAAAAATTGTTGCTTCAAAGATCCAGTATCTTTTTTTTTTTTTTTTTTTAAGAAAAATAAAGTGATGACCGAAACTTTAAAGGGACAATTGTGGAATTTACGTGAGAATCACTGCATTGTTTACGAGGTACCTGAGGACATGATTACATTCTAACACCATACATTCCTGTTATTTCTTTCTCTCTGTATTCTTCTTCAATGCAACTCTATTCTGTTCGGTGGCACCACATCACTCTGAAGAACGTAGAACGCGCCACCCTTCTCTCTCTTCAACAACTCAGCTCTCAGAACAGATACAGTTTCCACTGAGTAAATCGCAATGCAGGTAACTGAGGTAATAAGCTCTTACTTCTTCTTTCAATTCAAACCCCCGTCTTTTAACCCCTTTCTTGTTGTAATCGGAGCATTATTTGATTTTCTGTTTCTGGTTCCCTCTCTCTCTCTCTCTCTGTGTTGATTATCTCAGACGAGGACTGTTCAAGTTAAGCAGCTTTCAGATCTAGCTGGTGTAAGAGAGATTCACGAGTTCTTCTCCTTTTCTGGAGAAATCGAGCATGTTGAGATCCTGAGGTGGGTACTTTTTATGCAAAAGTTCAATTTTTTTTGGGGGGTACATGTTATTTATGCTTGGATTCAGTTTTTGCAAGTTCCAATCTTCACAACTCCGATTGAAGGGTGCTCAGAAAGGAAAAAGGGGGTTGAGGTTGGAAAAGACTGAGAAGAAATATGGGGTGTTCTTAATTTTGGTTTTAATGATTTAAAGTTGTATTAGTTAAATCAATATAAAACAAAGGACAGGTCAGTCTTTAACAAGTTTAGCTGTTAGTGTAAATTGTGCTGTCACAGTGCATTAATCTACTTTCCTTTTTGTTACCTTATCTTAGTTAAGCGAAGTAATTGAAAATAAACTCGAAGTCTTCTGCTTTAGGATTCGAACTCCTCGTGTATTTTTCTTCTTCTCATGCTTGCTGAGCGAAGTCAAATTCAATATGATTGCATTTTTTGTGTCTGTTTGTTGCAGTGAAGATGGGAAATCAAAGACTGCATATGTGACATTTAAAGATCCCAAAGCCCTTGAAATTGCATTATTGTTGTCGGTAATGTCTCTTTTCCTTTTATGATTTTGTTAGTGGAGCTATGGCAGGATATAAGTTGGTTCATTTTAGAAATTACACAGTGGTGTTTGGTTGAGTCAAGTGAGAGTGACATGGCGTTTGCCACATAATTTAGTTCCGTGTTTCTGTTTTATGTTCAATGTTGATGGTTAGTTGTTTTGGAATGTTGTTGTTTCTGAGTGGCTCACGTTGTGGACTTGAGGAATTTTTCATGTTGCCATGGTAGGTACTAGGGACTGAGATGTGTTGTAGGATTGCACATCATACTATGGGTTGTTAAGAAAAAAGAAAACACAACTTACATGGTACATTGGTACCCATGGAGTAACTAGGTTTCTGAAAGAGATCTCTTTCACTTAATACAGCTCATTTCAAAGAAAAGGAAGGAAAGTGACTTGACTTCTGATGAATGCGTATTAGATTCAGGTACAATTCAGATAGGCTTGAACTCCAGAAGGAAACCTTAATACTGAAATCCTTAAGAATCAAGATGCCATTTTATAGCCTATGTTAAGTAGATTGTAATTATGTAGAAGTCTGCTGCATTTTTTAATATATTAGAATTCGGCTTTAAGTTAGCATCATATCATTTTAATTTGAAGGTAGTCAAAGTACTGATCTATTGCAATTAGAATTACAAATTACAGAGCCTAACCTTTTTCCACATCAGAAAGGTCTATATTTCTTTAGCAATGTCTATTTGGATATCTTTACTAATGTTTGAGTCAATTCCTTTCCTCCTCTAGGTTGTTATCCTATGACATGATGACATTTTGGTCTTGATATTGAATTGAGAACTTATACAACTTAAGTAAGCTTTGGCACTTTTTGGCTTGTGGGAGTAAAACTTTTGTTGCCTTTTTCTCAGGGAGCAACAATAGTAGACCAGGTTGTGAAGATAACTCCAGCTGAGAACTATGTACCAAATCTTGAAATGGAGGTAAGTACAGCAAGAACTCTTATATCATAGTGCACGTATTAATGTAAAATTTAGAGCTTATCAGTAGCAATTAATGCAGGAAGTAAGGGTGGTGGAAAATGCTATAAATGTTGCTCCTTCTGAGAATTCTGAGAATGTCTCCTCAAGTATTGAGGTAAAATCCAAAATCCAGATTAAGATTTTGCATGATCCATTTCTCTTGATGACCTGTTCTTCATGGGCATTTGGAGTTGGCTAAGAAGTAGTTATATATTTTTTTATTATACCCAGGGCTTTGTTAGTACATTTGAGTGTGTTTTGAATATATTGGATTACTTTAACACTGCAATTCTGAAAAACTGTTAAAGAAGAAAGCTTCAATCATGATATTTTGTTTTAAGCAAGTTATGTCAATAACAATCTTAACTATTTTGAGGGTTTCTTGCATTGTGTCAATCTTGCATCTCTTGCTTATAATCTTAAGCACTGCATTCTGTTAACGTTGTAGCTATGCAACAATTAATCAAACTGTTAACATTTTGTTTTCTGATTGAGCTCATGGTCTGCTATACTATATCTCTTTCAGGAGGGGAAAGCCAGCCCCACCAATAGAAGAATCTACCTTAGTAAAGCACAAGATGCAGTTACAAGTATGCTGGCAAAAGGTTCAGCAATAAGACAAGATGCAGTGAACAAAGCTAAAGCATTTGATGAAAAGCATCAATTGACTGCCAATGCATCTGCAAAGGTCATTTCTTTTGACAAGAGAGTTGGACTCACAGAAAAATTGACAGTAGGCATTGCTGCTGTGAACCAGAAAGTCAAGTCTGTGGATCAGAGGCTTCAGGTTTCAGATAAAACAATGGCAGCAATAATTGCAGCTGAGAGGAAGATAAATGACACTGGATCATCTGTCAAAACAAGCAGGTATGGTTGAATACAATAGAATGATACATGATCTCCATTTCTGCACTTGGATTTCTCCATGAAATTGTTATGATTTTGTGGTAAGATCCAACAGGGAAATAAAATGTCTTTTACCTGGATTAACTACATGTTGGAGAGAAATAAAATATGCTTGATGATCCTTATGACTTAATTTGACCCTGAGGTTGTATGTTATATGGATGATGATTATAAAAGATATGCTTGTTAATGGTTTGTCCTCGTCTGCTGCAGATATGTGACTGCTGGAACAGCATGGTTTAACGGTGCTTTTAGCAAGGTGGCAAAGGCTGGACATGTTGCAAGTACTAAAACTAGAGAAAAATTTCATTTGGCTGTTTCAAACTTGACAGCAAAGGTTTGATATGCTCTTGCAATGTCAGTCATAAAGATATAAAAAAATTAAGGAAAAAACTTAGACGTAGTTCCGTAATTGTTTTTGGTGTTGTTTTCCAATCATAATTGAAGTTTCATCTCAATAATCTGTGTTTTTCTTTAATGCAAACCTTTATTATACAGATTACTGAGGTGAAATCTATAAACCTAAAGAACTACATCTAAGTTTATTCCGAATTTTAAACCTATAATTTTTTCTTTTGTTAAGGAAAACATATAATGAGTGGAAGAGAAAATAATATTGTGTAGAAGAGAACATATTATGAGTTGATAACATGGTTTCATTCATTGATGCAGGAACCGTCAGTGGCTGCTGCATAGGCCACAATTTTTGGTAATCAAGTCACTTCATCAGATCTTTCAGAACATGTGTTTGAAACTATTTGGTCTTTCAGAGCATGTGCTGCTTTCTTTCTGCCCTTCAACAGTTAGATGCATGTGGCAAGTGCGGTGATTCAATTTAATCCTATTTTTTGTATTCTTTTGTCACTGGTGCTTTAGTTGTTGCTTCTATATCATTTAGCACGAGTGATTTTGGCTTTTTTTCCCTTTTGTGAAAAGGAAATTATAGGTGTGATGCTACTGCATTTCTTCTGTCAAAGTTCAAAAAAATTGTTGTGCGTGTATAACTTGACATATGATTCAAAGATTTCTGTGGGAAATTATCATCTTGCAGACTACAATTTCATTTCTTTGCTTATTCAATTGATAAAAATTGTAAAGAATTGTGTTGTGTTAGCTCAATTCGTTCTAATTTGTGTGCGCTTCAAAATGAACATGGATGAAAAATAACAAGCTTAGTCAAGCATATACTTTTGAGTTTTGACCATGCTCTAATAATCACAATGGTTAGGATCCTGGCAGAGGCGTAATAATGGACATTAGTGCACTCCACTTTTGACCAATATGGTGGCGGTCTTGTCGGCTAATCAAAGTGTTCCTCAGCATACAGACAAAATTTTGAATACTACTATTATAGTTTGAAACTGTTAGATATATTTTTGAATTTGTACAGTCATCAATTGATGTTTCACGTGCTAGCTATGTCCTGATTTTTAACTTTTTGTCAAAGGTCTTTCTCTGTCATTATCTCTAATAAAATATTTCCATAAACATGTTACATTGCATTTGGATGTTCACATTCTGTAAAAACAAAAATTCTTGTGCACAGGACTTAGATTGACTGCATGTTTATTACATGAGCAAGGGTAATTACATTTGGTGCATTTAGATGAAAGTTTCAAAAACTAATATAAATTTTAACTTTTATATTTTACTTTAATCCAAATATTTTATTTCTTCATCTCAATTTTTTTTACACATTTTTCATTCCTTTAAATCAAAGGATCCTAAATAATTAATTAATGAGGTTTTTTCTTATGCACCTAACAACTCGCCTCAGATTGATGGCCACTTGTCTTCAGCCCCATACGGAGGCGCCAAATAGGATAGGTCAAGAGGCCAATTGGGGTATACATGTCCCATGAGTCAACATCTGGAATTATGATAAGACAGCTGTAGGAATAGTAAATAAATGTTTATAGCAATGTTATTGATCTGAGATCGACGGATCTGGATTGCTGAATTGTGTTGTAATTAGGTAGGTCATTTTGGTCGTATAGTACTGTTAAGAAAAAAAAATTATAGTGTAACCGGTCAATTATATTAGTCTAATGATTACACATAGGCGTTTAAGTTTAAAATAAAAATAAGTAGTTATAACTTATATGTCAACTCCTCTAAAAAACTTATATCTCAATAAATTAGATTTAAAAACATTTAAATTTTGAGTTGATCAATCTTCATCTAATGATT
This sequence comes from Glycine tomentella, assembly GCA_007407185.1. Lineage (NCBI taxonomy): Eukaryota > Viridiplantae > Streptophyta > Magnoliopsida > Fabales > Fabaceae > Glycine > Glycine tomentella. The sequence goes on from PYAF01003444.1 coordinate 279,314, forward strand.
ATAAATTTGTGTCTGTCAAAAAATATAATCTAATGATTATAAATGTGTGAAACATGAAAAGTTAACGGTGAATACAATTCAGTTCCGTGATCAATTGGGTTAAGGTAATGAGTGATTGGTCCAATTGAATGAACTGATATATCTTAAAAATAAAAATAACATTTTTTGACAAAATAAAATAAAAATTAAAAAATAATTTGTTACTTTTTAAATACAAATAACATTTATAACGTATAGTTTGTTACTTTAAAAAATTATTTAAAAAGTTCACAATATATTGGTTCATTTCTAAAGTCCTTTTTAAATGCAAAATTTATGCAAGTATCCCGTGCCTTTCAAAACAGCCCACAACATTAATGGCCCAGTTTCTAAAAGTTGATATGATATGATTCTCCTTTTCCTTCTTGTTCTGACTTGGAAATGGGGAGTTGGCTCAAGAAAGATTCACTTACTATTCTACTTCTTTTCAGATAAAAGCAATAAAATTTCCGTTTCCAAGTTTAACAATTTAGGGAAATAGTACCTCAAATTTTTATTTCCTATCTCAACTTTGGACTGCATCATGACTCCTCAAATTAATGCTTTTACATCTTTAAAAAAGACTATCATCTATATACTGTGTGTATGCGAATGGAACCAACTGATAGAAGCCAAAGTAAGCAATTGAAGATAATTAATCAACGAGGTTGTAAAGCGATTGGATTGGATTCAATATTGGAATAGAATAAAACAATTTTACTTTACTTGAACTAAACTATTGCCTATTTTAATTTCTTTTTTGTTCTTGACTTAGTGAGTTAGTGTGCTCTCTACATCCTTCAATAAATAGACTGTCATTACTTGCTTATATAGTAAACGCATTGCAGTTGCATTATCTCTAATAAAACAAGCAAGAATACATGTGCACTTTAGTGTCAAGCACAAGATGAAGACAGATAATCAAATATAAATTAATAGTTTATCTCCAATTAGGTAAGGAACAAGTTTTCATTTTTCTTTATTTCGTAAAAAAAGGGGGAAATTGAAGTTGAGAAAGTGCCTAACTGCCTATCAATTGTGTTCAGTACCGATAGGCCCTTAATTTAAAGAAGAAGCCAAAAGGATTCTTGGCTTTCAATCCACATTTCCAACGCGAAATATGTATTGAAATAAAAAGAAAAAGAAAACAGTGAAGTTGGAGAACCATGTGGAATGCATCATGCATGTGAGACCAATCAATCCCATAATAAAATAAATCCAAGTAGCCATTTAAAATATAATTAAATAGAGTATCTCTTAATGAATTTATGGCTTAAGTGGACCTTCTAAAATGTCAGAATCGCATAAGTGATGTCTTAAACCCTAATTTTATTTTATGTCTTACTTTTTTTAAGAGTAATTGGTGGTGCTTTATGAACATATTAAAAATAAATTATATGAGGAGTTAAGAGGTTATATTTAAGCAAGTTTTAGTTATATATCTTCTTAACACATTCATTAAAAAAAAAAAGAAGTGAGTGTGCATTAACAAATTCTCACAAATATTTGTTAATGTACACTATTTTTTAGAAGAATAGAAGAGTAAAATTATATCTTAGATATAATTTAAGATGATTATAATTATAACTTATTAACACTTTTTTTTTCTAAAAAATAAATGAGTGTACGGTTAATTATAATTTTGATTTTTTTAAATATAATCTAGCAATTTAAATTTAGTTTTCTTTTAAAATATGATGTACAAGTGATATACTCATAAGTCATAAGTTAGATAGCCGAAATATCTAATCTACCCTAATTAAACGTCAGTCTCATTCAACTTATTTTTTGCTGATCAAAGATGGAGTGGATCAACCTACACTGTCATCCCTAAAGGAGATCATTATTAATATTTAGATTGCCTCATCTAAATTTATAAAATAATTTTAAATAAAAAATGTCTAATTCAATATATATATATATATATATATTGTTGTTACCAAAATTTGGAAATTCCACCTATGAGCTAGACGTAGCCTTAGTGGACTCCAAATTTTGTGTCGTCGGGAAGTGAGTAAGCTTTGCTTAGTGGAGGGACCTGCAAAACAAAGGAAAAACACTCCGACGCTCAAGTAAGTACATCAATTTAGAAAAGGACTAAGTGTGAGAACTCAGTCTAGTATGTAGAGAATGAGAGACTTGAGTAATGCATTCAAGTATATAGAAGTATAGTGAGATATGTAATGTCTCTGAGGTGTGTTTAGAGAGAATCTGGATGGTTGTATTTATAGTGTGGAGTATAGGTCTTGGGCCGTTGCTTGTAGATAATCTGTTGTTAAGATAATAATAACAGATAATAGCAGGTAGTTATCTATATTTTAAATAAGAGATAATGTGTACCTTATTGATATATTGTTACTTGTAGATAAGTAACAATTAGTAGATAACTTGTTGAGATATTACTTGATAAGATGGTTACCCCTATTTGAATATGTTGATACTGTAGATATACTCTTCAGTGTGGCAATGCTGACTTGGAAGAAGTATAGTGACCTCTAAGAGATGACCATGTGTCATTTTACTATTTTGGACTGTACATAAGCTCCCCAGTCTCTGAGCCAATTTATGGGCGAAAGAGGGTGAATGAGCATTGATGCATACCGTCCGATGTCATAGTAGTAAAATGAATTTTGTTAGCCCCCAAGTGCAAACAAATGACGTCATATGTTGAAGTCAGTAGCTTCATTAAGGTCGACCGAAACTTTAGACTTAAGAACTATGAGTTCGGCGTAGTTTGGATTTCTGAACCTGCAAATTGCCGAGAACAAACCTCAAACCAAGGGTAGACCTCGGTTTTTTAAAATACCGAAGATGGACCTCGGTTTTTACTGAATGTCGAAAGTAGGCCTCAGTTTATAGCTCCAAGGACGGACCTCGGATTTATGCCCAAAAATTTAATTCTTATGAATGAATGAACCTAGACAACGTAGTTCGGGCTGACGATGAGCTATCCCAATATAACCCTTCTTGACTTGTCTTGGATAAGTTTGACCTTGACAGGTAGATGAGGTGTCGATGATGATTTTTTGTGCAACCATGACTGCGTGATGTGATCTTTTGGAGCAAATTTTGTGCCCTCCTAAATGTTGACAAAGTCATACCCTTCATGTTGCTTTCCCATGCACACGTGTCACTGGGGAATGGCCACGTTTTTATAGATCGTGCATTAGTGGATGAAATCGTGCAGTAACGGGAATTGAAGTTAATCATGGTGCGGACTTCTAGGGAACATTTTTGAATTCCCGCCCAAATAACCGTCAAGCCTTCTTGCCTTTAAATAGCTAACACACCATCATTTTCATCTTCACCTGCGCCATTCTCTTCTTGAATCTTCTTCTTCTTTTAGAGCTTTAACCTTTTCCTTCGAAAATGTCCGAGTCTCCAATTTCTGATTTTGCTCTGGGTATGTGGGGTAGTGATTCTGGAGGTTCTACTGAGCAGCGCATTATGCGCAATGTAATTTCCATCGGTGATTCTTCTGAAGAGGATGTTCATGAAGATGCCTCCGACGGATCTTTTCGCTTTAGGAGGAGGACTCGTTCTCACTAGATTGGTGAAGGATCCTCACGTCCCGTCCGGCAAGCGAGGGTTTCTGAACCTTTACCACTCACCGTCCTTCCCCCTGTCTCTTCTTCTGACAGGGTGATGAGAGTAAGAACATCCTCTCACGGTGGCCGTAGTATAGATCCACCCATTCCTGCAGCAATTATTGACGGATATGAGTGGGTAAGGGAGGATGTTTTCAAATACCGCTCCTCCATAAATTCTTTTGCCTCCGTGGATACGCTTCGTTCGACGTTGCAGATGACGACTCCTTCGAACGCCAACAAGATCATTGTTGAGCCTTGCGGGGAAGATGATTTTCCTTGTTTGAATGTGACGACGGGTGCTCTTCCTTTTTTCTATATGTACCGATGCCTTTTTGAGGTGTTGGGCATTACTCTTCCTTTCTCCCCCTTTCAAAGCGCTCTGCTGTCGTATTTGAATGTGGCCCCTTCCCAACTTCATCCTAACAGTTGGGCGATGGTGCGGGCTTTTGAGATTTTGTGTTCCCATCTGGGCATTCGTGCTACTTTTCCTCTCTTTTGCTCTTTCTTTCAAACTAAGCCATCTAGGAAAGTTGCTTGGGTCTCCTTGCATAGTGTTTCAAAAAAACTGTTCGAGGTAGACACCAATGTCTTCCGTCGCTTTAAGGACTGTTGTGCGATTTATGCGAATAAATATACGGCAAGTGCACCGATCGTTAACAAGTAATAAAGTAGGTAAGTGAGTTATCGTCTCCACAGGGATTGGAATGATTTTGCAGTAATTAAAACAATTGTGATTGAAACAGAAAACAGAAAATTAAGCAGAAGTTGTTGAATGATTGTGTTGATTGAAAGCGAAAATTAAACAAAACAGTAAATTTAAACTTAAAATATTACCAATGAGAATTAATTGCGGTCAGACACAATCCCTTATGAGTATTACCTCCTTCAATTGACTGATTATTTTAACTTGAAGTTTACATAAGATAGATCTCTCCTATAGTTGTAAATACTAGATAACTAGCAATCTCACCCTTTAATTTGATCGAGAACCCTAACCTTCTAGCGATTCTGTCAAACTAAGAATTCAGAGAACAAATCTTATGGGTTCGTGTTATGATTACTCGAAGAATAAGTCTTTCCTATATTAGTTAACCCCTAATTTCTTAGTGAATCAACTCTTTAAACTGAAATTGTAACCTAATGTCTTAGTGAAACTAATCAGTTTAAGCAATCAAAGAACATATTATAACTCCGCACCCATGCATCCCTATGTCTAGGCGAAGAACAAGTGTTATTCTTAACAAGTCAGATGTTATAATCCCAACGTGTCCATTGTGAATTATAACTCCCAATACTCATTTAAAGTGATCAATTCTAAATGAGATAAAGTATAAGCACAGAAAAGAATTAAAGTAAACAAAACATATGCATTTAATACCAGTCAATTTACAGAGAGAAACTCATAAGTTCATGGCCTTTCCACAATGAAATGATTAGCTAGCCATAGGCTTCAAGAACACCAAAGCATAAGATGATTTCATGGTTGTGCAGAACTTTTGCCTCAAAATCTTGATTCCTAGGGTTTGTAAATGACTAAAGCTCTATATTTCTCTCTCTCTCTCTCTGTCCCAGTATATTTTTTTATTCAAAAACCTCCTATATAAATAGAGTAATTTATTTACAGTAACTGAATCAAACCCTTTTTCCTAATTTCGAAACAAATATCTTTTAATACAGGAAAGAAAATCGCATCCACGCAACCCGCGCGCGATCCCACGCTAGTCGCGTGGACTGGCCGAGAAGATGGCGCTTGTCGCGTGAATTATGGCGCTTTCCGCGTGGATTGGCAGAAGAGAAATCCTTATTCCTTAAGGTTGTGGCGCGACACGCGTGGCTACAGCGCTCGTCGCGTGATGTGGCAGAGAAGAAAGTCCTTAATCTTTGAGGTTTCGGCGCGACATGCGTGGAGTTTGACGCTTCCTACGTGGTATCCTCGGGTCTTCCACGCGACACGCGCGATTGATGGCGCGACACGCGCGACACTCCAGGACTTGCTTCCTTTATTATTTGCTCTTTAAGTCCCTCTTTTTGGCCTGCAAATGCTTAAATGACATTAAATTGCTTGAGACAATTAAAAATACTAAAGATAACTAATTTTTGAACTATTTCCTAACTATTTATTTAAAATATAACCTAAAACTAAGCTAGAAATAAGATGTGTTTGCAACACATCAAGGACCAATTCTTCAAAGTCCGTGAAAGTGGTGTTGCGGCTAGGGGTTTGCCTTTGATGTTCAATAGGAATGGGGAAGCTCGATTTCCCTTCTACTGGTAGGCAAACCCCACCAGATTCAAGTCCTTTGACGATGACATGTTAACCCTTGTGGAAAGGTTTGACAAGGCGATTCTAGAACTGTTGCCGACTTCATTGGACTCCCGAGCTATTTTGGCGCTGCCATCGGCTAGTGATCCTTCCGCCGCATTAGATGGTAACTTTTCTTTCATTACTTTTATTTTTCACTCGTGAAAACATTTTCATGTTTTGGTGTTTGTGCAGTCATTATGGGCAATTTTAAATGGAGGTTATTGGTACGTAATGCAGATGAAGACGTCATGACGTCTCATATTCCTCCCCCAGTTGAAAGGGAGGGTCGACCGACTATCCGAGTTGAGCCTTCTCAGGTAGCCATTACGCTCTCCAGTTCTTCCCCTGCTGAGTTGGCTAAGAGGAAAAGGGATAAAGGTGTCGGGACTTCTGGTCGCAAAAAATCTAGGGCCGCTTGCACTCCTCATGGTTTTCGCGCATTACAAGAGGCTGCTGGGTTGATGTCGACTTCTCCTCCCCCTGTCCGGGATCCTTCATCTGCTGTTTGTGCTATAGTTCCCACTGTACCCGCGACCGTGACCTTGGTTCAAACCACTTTTGTACCTCTCGTAGTTGTTATTCCGGCTCCGCCTACCTTTTGTCCCACTACCCCTTCTCCTTCTCTGCCTCCTCTTACTACAATGCCACCACCCGTTGTCCGCATTATCACCCCTTTGGAGTTTTTAAGTGCTCCCAAAGAGGTTGATTCACTATGGAGTGTTGGGCATAAGCTTGATCATAAACTGCCGACCCCTTTTGACAAGAATTTGATTAGGTCGGTTGGTCCCCAACATTCACTTGATGCGGCTGAGATTTTCTTACAGAGGGAACTTGCTATTATAAAGGAACAAAAACAAGTGTATCAAGAGGCTATGGGCAAGACAGCCTCCCTGGAACAAGAGTATCACAAGCTGAAGGGTGTTGTCTGTGGTGCTTGGCGACTGGAACGCAACCGATTAAACAGTGCCATGGTGGCCTTTGTCGAGGCTACCCGGTGTAATCGTCAGCTATCTATGAAGATTGGCGAAGCCTTATCCAAGCTGCTACAGACTAGGCTTGACGATGATGAACTGGCAATTCTTGGCCGAGCAACTGCTGCCAAGGTGGATAAGGCTTTGGCTGAGAAGGAAGAGTTGGCGAAGAAGGTGGCTGAGTTAGAGACTAAGCTGAAGGATGCCGAGGACGGGCTTGCTGCCGAGATGGAACTTGCTGAGAAGGTGGCGAGTTTGGAAGATAGACTGAAGGAGGCTCGGGCTGAGCTTATGATTGAAATGATGGTCAATAAGGAGCTCGATGAAGAGCTGAATGTGTTTAAGCGGGAAGCAGTAGAACAACATGAGAATGGCTTCTCCAAGGTGGTACGCCAAGCTGGTCTCTTTGTGAAAGACCTTGACTTGGGTCAATTTGATCCTTTCAAGGATGTGAAGAACAGTGCCCTGGTAGATGAAGAAGAGCTCGGTTCTGCTGAAGAATCTGCCAGTGATGCAGCTGACATATAGGCCGCTTTATATTTCTCTTCTTTTATACTTTTAGCAGGGATAATCATGTAAAGTTTTAATCACTTTAATGAAATCATTTGTTTTCTCTTCGTTCTTTGTCGAATTTGAGATAATGCCAAGTTGTCGAATAAATGAATACCGAGTTCCTGTTTCTGATTTATCGATATCCTTGGACAACTATTCCTGCAAAAATAGATAAGTTTTTGTAATAGATAGTGGGGTAAGTACGAGGTTGACCATGTCGGGGTTCCATAATCTGTGATAAAACCAAGGGTTTTCTTGTCTATAGACGTACGAGGGCGGACCTCAGCCTTTATTTACCAAGTATGCTTCTTGGGTTTTATATTTCTGCAAGGAAGAAATATGATAACATTTGTATAGTTGTACCTCATGTTTGTTAGAACTGATACTGGTGGTGTTGTCCGTGCTGAATTTACCAAGACGTGATCTTGGGTCTGGGAGCTGCTAAGAGCATACCAGTGGTGCGTCCACCTTGGATTTTTAAGAGACCGACCAAAGCTTTAGGATTTACGAACCTTGAAGGTTTACCATAGTTTGGTTTTACGAGCCTTTAAATGACCAAGAACGGATTCTTGAATTGCCGAGACGGATCTCGAGCTTAGTAAGGTCAACCAGTTGGATGGAATTACGATCCTTCTTCCGAGGGCGGACTCCCGGGTCTGCATGCCAAGACGGATCTTGGGCTTAGCAAGGTCGAGGTCAACCAAGGCTTTGGGTTTATGAACCATAGTGGTCTACCAGAGCTTGGATTTATGAACCTGTGATATGCCAAGAATGGATTCTTGGACTACCGAGACGGATCCTGGGCTTAATAAGGTTAACCAAGAAGTTGGGTTTACAAACCTTCTTCCAAAGACGGACCTTGGGTTTTCAACCGAAGGAGGATTCCCACCCCGGACCAAGGCCAGATCCCTGGAATTTTGTGTAGTTAACCAGGCGGCTGGAATTATTGACTGTATGTCGAGGCAAACCTCAGACCAAGGCGGACCTTGGATTTTACAAGGTTAACCAAGAGACCGGATTTACGGACCTTCTTCCAAGGGTGGACCTTGGGTCTTCTTCCGAGGACGGACCCCGGACCAAGGCGGACCTTGGGTTTGATAAGAGGTCCTCCTAGGGAGCCCTAGGGTGTTGCGAACCTTTGGAGAGTACCAGGACCCGTCCGCCCTGGATTTTAGCAAGATTTGTCGTGGACGGACCTTGACAAGTACCAAGACGTGGTCTTGGGTTTTCGAGACTGGACCTGGGAGAATAATCAGGCGATACTTCCTGAATGATAGTCAAAATCCAGAAATATTGACGTAAATAAAATAAGAGGTATATGTTTTATTAATATAGTATTTAATGTATACATTCCCTCTGTTTACTACTTGGATGAGCCTCGTTAAAACCTTTCAAGCCAAAACCCAGTGGGAAAAAAACTTGAATAGGAAAAGAGTACACCATCCGGTCTTGATCTCCTTAGCTGAAATAGAACTTCAGGTGGGTAGCATTCCAAGTTCTTGGAACGTCTTTTCCACCGAGTTCCTGCAATTTGTAGGCGTCGTTGTCTAGGCTGGTGACAACTCTGAACAGGTCTTCCCAGTTTGGTCCAAGTTTGCTTGCACGGGGATCCTTCCGAGCTTTACCCCGGACACGCCAGACTAAATCACCTGGCTGAAAAGTTCGAGGTTGAACTTTGGAGTTATATCTTCGTGCCATGCGAAGTTTGGCTGCTTCTTCCTTGATTCTGGATATGTCTCAAAGTTTTTCACTAGTTTCCAGCTCGACCCTCATGTTATCCTCGTTACACTGTTCCTGAAAAAGCATCCTTCTAGTTGAGGGTTCACCCAGCTCTACAGGGATCATGGCATCGGTGCCATATGTCAGGCAAAAAGGAGTTTCCTTTGTAGTGCTTTGAGGTGTACAATGGTATGCCCAGAGTATGCTAGGCAATTCCTCCTTCCAGAGACCTTTAGACTTATCAAGTCTAGTACGAAGGGCTCTGAGAATGACTCTGTTTGCCGCTTCCACTTGACCATTGGTCTGGGGTGTTCGATAAAGGTGACTAAGTGTTTGATACCTAGCCGTGTGAGGAAATCTTCATAAGTTTGTGCCTTGAACTGTGTACCATTGTCAGTAATGATTGCATAGGGTAGGCCGTATCTGCATATGAGATGTTTCCAGGTGAAGGCTTCAACCTTACTAGCTGTAATTTCTCATGATGGCTTTGCCTCGTTCCACTTGGTGAAGTAGTCGATTGCTACCAGCAAAAACTTGATCATCCCGGGAGCTCTAGGGAATGGTCCCAAGATGTCCATGCCCCACATAGCGAAGGGCCATGGAGAGGATATGGTATGTAAGTTGTCAGGGGGAATCTGTGGGATGTTCGCAAGCTCCTAACAACGTTTACACCTCCGTGTGAACTGGAAGGCGTCAGTCTTGAGTGTTGGCCAGTAGTACCCTGCTCGTACCACCTTAGTGGCTAGGGATCGTCCTCCTATATGAAGTCCACAGATGCCCTCATGAAGTTCTCTCAAGACGTAATCTGCTTGTGAGCAGTCCAGGTATTTGAGCAGAGGTGCTGTCAACCCTCTTTTGAATAACTCACCATCAACAATGTCGTAGTAGCTGGCTTTCCGTTTCAAACGTCGGGCCTCATTTTCTTCTTCTAGCAGTGTTCCCTTTTTGAGAAAGTCTTTATAAGGGGTCATCCAAGTGGGCTCCTCTGGTTCAATAGCCATTACTGATGTGGTGTCAATGGTGGGTTTTTGGAGCGTTTCTTGGATGATTGTTTTGAGGTGCCCGATTTTCTTGGTACTGGCCAGCTTAGATAGCAAATCAGTCCTGGTGTTACTTTCCCGAGGTATGTGATACATCTCAAAACACTCAAAACCGTCAATAAGTGTTTTGGCCAGATGATAATACTGGAGAAGTAGGGCTTCCTTGGTTTGAAACTTCTCTGTTATCTAACCTGGACGAGTTGTGAGTCGTAGTAACATCTCAAATATCGAGCTCCGACTTCCTTGGCGAGTCTGAGCCCTACTATGAGTGCTTCGTACTCGGCTTGGTTGTTGGAGGCCTTGAAATTAATCTTAAGAGCTTGCTCCAACGAAATATTGTCGGGTCCTTCGAGTATGATGCCTGCTCCACTTCCCTACACATTAAATGCTCCATCGACATAAAGGGTCCACCAGTCTGGGGTGGATTCGTCTTTTCCGACAAATTCCGCCAGGAAATCTGCCATGAATTGTGCCTTTATGGGACCACGTGGTTCATATCGAATGTCGAATTTGGACAGTTCGACTGCCAAGCTACCATCTGCCCTACCAATTCTGGTTTCCTTAGTACCTGTTTGATGGGATAGTCAGTCTTAACTATCACTTGGTGACTTTGGAAATAAGGCCTAAGGCGTCTGGCCGAGGTAATTAATGCTAGTGCCATCTTTTCAATCATTTGATAGCATTTCTCGACATCGTGCAACATTCGGCTGGTGAAATAGATAGGGGGTTGGTGCTTCCCTTCTTCATGGACGAGTACCGAGCTGACAGCTTCATTAGCTATCGAGAGGTACAAGAGCAATGGTGCATTTGCCGAGGTCTACTCAAGACAGGTCGTGCAGCTATTGTTTTCTTGAATGCCTCGAATGCCCGTTCACAGGTGTCATCCCAAAGGAATGGTGCCGTTTTGGTGAGCAGCTTGTAAAAAGGTTTTGCTTTCTCGGCTAATTTCGAAAGGAATGTGGATAATGTGGCCAATCTTCCGTTTAGCTTTTGAACTTCATTAACATTAGTCGGGCTATGCATCTGTAATATGGCCTAGCATTTGTCTGGATTGGCTTCAATACCTCGATGTGTAATCATAAAGCCAAGGAATTTGCCTCCGCCTACCCCAAATGTGCACTACTCGGGGTTGAGACGCATGTCATACTTCCAAACTTCTTCAAATACCTCTTCTAAATCTGCCACGTATTGGGCAACACTCTGAGATTTGACGACCATGTCGTCTACATAGACCTCCACGTTACGTCCAATCTGCTTTCTGAAAACACGATCCATCAATCGCTGGTATGTGGCCCTGGCATTTTTGAGACCAAATGGCATGACCCGATAGCAATAGTTGGTGTCTTCTGTAATGAAGGTCATTTTCTCTTCGTCCGGGGTATGCATTCTGATTTGATTGTAACCAGAGTATGCACCCAAGAAGCTCAAGATGTGGAACCCGGACGCCCCGTCAACAAGTCTGTCGATGTTGGGTAATGGATATGCGTCTTTAGGACATGCCTTGTTAAGGTCTGTAAAAGATATGATATTGGGATCAATACCAGGCATGTCAGACGGCTGCCATGCGAACAAAGAGGCGTATTTTCGAAGTACATTAGCTAGATGTCTGTATTCATGGGAGGTGAGCTCCTTGTTAAGCTGCGTGCATTGCCCGGGTTTGGGTCCGAGTTGTAGCTTCACCAGTTCTTCGATCGGTTTTGGTCTTTTGTCGATACTATCGTCACGCGGATCCACGTCGAAGGTGTCACGATGATGATTTGTAAGATAAACCATCAGTGTATACGGGGTATATTCTTTGTCTATATTCATGACCCGGGTGGTGCCCCCCGAAGTAGTGCCATGTCTGTCCGACTTCCAGTTAGAAGGATATGGTAGCACTTTTAGGCTCTCGACATAACATTGTCTGGCCTGTTTTTGGTCTGCTTTCACAGTGACAATTTCCTTTGTCATTGTAGGGAACTTCATCTTTAGATGCGGCGTAGAGACGATAGCCCCCAATTAGTTGAGAGTTTTTCTACTAATCAAGACCAGGTAAGATGTGTCAGCATCCACAATGTTGTATCTGACTGTGAACCGGGATAATGAACCTTGACCGAAGGTGGTGATTAGGTCGACATATCCCACAATATCGACCCGTTCTCCCGCGAAGTTGAGGAGGGGTTCCGAGCATGGCTGTATAGCTGTTGATGAGATTTCCAACTTCTTAAAGGTCTTCAAGTATAAGATATCGGCCGAACTGCCTTGATCAATGAGCCCCTTAGTCACCATAAAATTAGATATGATAAGGGAGACAACCATGGGATCATCTTGGTGGATAGGGTTGATTCCTTCGAAGTCGGCGTCAGTAAATGTGATGGGAGGTAAACTTCGCATCGGGGGAATGTTGACGGTGTTTATGTCAACATCCCGGATAGAGTGTAAGTGTCTTTTGCAAGACTGACTTGATGTTCCTCCATATGAGAATCCACCTGCGATAGTATGAATCACACCTCGGATGTGTTGGACGGGCTCCTCTTCAGGTTGTCGAGAAGGTTGACGCTCACGCCTAGGCTGTGATTGCCTTTACCGACCTCGGTCCTCTGCACCGTCCCTTCGTCTATCATTATGTCTGAAACGATCATCTTGGCGCTCTTCTTGCCTTCGAGCTGGTGGAGTATTATCAGGTCTTTTCACAAACCGTGATAAGTGTCCAGCTCGGATGAGTTCCTCAATCTTATCCTTCAATGCGAGACAATCCTCGGTATTATGGGCGGTGCCGCGATGATAATGGCAGTACTTGTTGGGATTCCCTCCTTGTTTAGAGGGAGCGGGGAATATCACCTGTACCTCCGTGTTGAATGCTTCATCCATGACCATGGCTTAATTGACCGTAAGGGGAGTATATCTCTCAAACCGGGGCGATTTAGGGAGAAGTTGCAGCTTGTGAGATTTTTGTCTTTTTCCGGTCTTCTGAGAATCGGTCGTGATGGGTACATCAGGTTTCTCGCGTTTTTGTCCGATTTGTCGGACTTCATTACGGAATTTTGACATCTCTTCCATCTGAATATAACCTTTGGCTCTTTCGCGTATCTCGTCCATGCTTGAAGGAGGTTTCTTGCATAGACTATCCACGAATTTACTAGGTCGTAGGGCCAGCATCATGGAATGCAATGTTACTTCGGGATTGAGATTTCTGATCTGAGAAGTGATATGCGAGAACTGTTCCATGAACTTACGGAGGGGTTCGTTGTCGACCTGGCGCAACGTCGCTAGTGTCGCGGACATCATCTTGTGAGTTCGGCTGGTAGCGTATTGTGCACTGAATTTTTCGACAAGGGTGTCGAAACTGTCAATGAACTGCTCGGGAAGGTCACCATACCATGCTAACGCGGCTCCCTTTAAGGATGTAGGGAATACGCGACACAATATGGCGTCATTGTTGGTGTAGAGATTCGCCTGTGAGAGAAAGGCATCAAGATGTTCATCCGGGTCAGTGGTGTCGTCATGCCTTTCTAGGTGTAAAGGTTTCCAACCGAACAGGATGTCGACTTCCTTGATGCGATCAACAAGAGGATTGCGTTGTGTGTTACGCCTCCCCATCTGGTAGCCCTCTGTTGAACTACGAATGGGTGGAGGGTCGGCATGCCAGGACGTGATTCGCCTTGCGTCTGTTCTTCGAGGGTGGCCGAGGAACGTTCATCTCCCTTGAGATGTCTCACCCCGGCTTTGTACTGGTCGCGTTCAGCTTTCAGCCTTTCGATTTCTTCTTGGTATTTGCGTTCCATCTCCACTATGTGGTTCTGGAGTTGCTGAATGGTGTCGACGTTTGTCATGGTAGTTTGTTGGGGGTTAGACGCGTCGACTGGGGTGTCGTGTCTAACACTGGAACATGTGTTGACCATGAATGGGTACCATCAAGTGATTGGGATGAGAGGCCGCAAGGTATGTTTTACCCGTGCCCCATGGTGGGCGCCAAATGTTCTTACCAAAATTTGGAAATTCCATGTGTGAGCTAGACGTAGCCTTAGTGGACTCAAAATCTTGTGTTGTCGGAAGTGAGTAGGCTTTGCTTAGTAGAGGGACCTACAAAACAAAGGAAAAACACTTCGACGCTCAAGTAAGTATATGAATTTAGAAAAGGACTAAGTGTGAGAATTCAGTCTAATATGTAGAGAATGAGATACTTCAGTAATGCATTCAAGTATATAGAAGTATAGTGTGACATGTAATGTCTCTGAGGTGTGTTTAGAGAGAATCTGGATGGTTGTATTTATATTGTGAAGTATGGGCCTTGGGCCGTTGCTTGTAAATAATCTGTTGTTAAGATAATAATAACATATGATAGCATACAGTTATCTATATTTTAAATAAGAGATAATGTGTATCTTATTAATATATTATTACTTATAGATAAGTAACAATTAGTAGATAACTTGTTGAGATATTACTTGATAAGGTGGTTACCCGTATTTGAATATGTTGATACTGTAGATATATTATTTTCAAATATATATATATATATATTGATAAAATAATAATACAAATTTACTCCTTAAAATGAATATATGTTTGTTTCAGCTTGCGTCATTTATATATGCCTTATAGTCGGTTTTTATGCTACGTACCTTATCGTCAAAGTTTAACATAAATTCTAAATATTATACGGGACGTGATGAAATAAAGAGGAATGTACTGAAATTTTAAAATGTTTACTTAGTTAAAGTATTTTGATTGTGATAGGAATGGAATGATAATAATTGGCAAAGTTTCATCTCATTCTATTACATCTAAATCCTATGTTGCTCCATCTTAATTTTTTATTATTTGGTAATCATAGGTAATCAATGACGGATGCACAGGTGTGGGAGTAATTATTACCACATATTTTTTTTACATGAATATATATAATAATATTTATTTTTCCCCTAAAAAAAATTAGTTTTATCCCATAAGATGTTTTTTTCTTTAAATGAATGTAAAAAATTATAAAAATAAAAAAGGGAATAAATGAACATTAATTTTATCACTTTATCTTTTCAATTTTTTCCAGTATTGACAATGAAAAATCATATAATAATACGTAAAGAATAATTATAATTTGTAAAAATATAGATATTTAAATTATTTTGGCTACACATTAGGTATTTTGTAAAAGTTTATAAAAAAATTATGAAAATATTTAATTTTTTTAAACCCGCTAACTTTTTTTTATAGATTACTGATCATAATTAAGATCTAACACTCTCCAGTGATCTTAATTTTAATATTTATCTCGTTACATTTTTATTCCTTTTAATTCACACTACTACACGAATAGCATTTAACGACAGGCATTCTACGTCGGTTATTACAAAACCGTCGTAGTTGACAACGCGGTGGCATTTTTGTAATAATGTGGACTGTCCAACGACGGTTCTTTGTAAACCCGTCGTTATTGTGGATAACTACGACGATTTTCCATGAACCGCCTTAGTAAATTCTGATTCAAAAATGGGTTTTGCTATAAACCGTCGTTGTCCTTTTAATCATTTTTTATTTCATTTGGAATCCCGGCCTTACCTTCCTATGACACCCTAAAATTAAGACTTACTGCCCCCAATCCAAACCCTAAAAGTTTCCCTCAACATCCCCACCTCAAAGGACCCCTGCGCCCAGCCCTCCTTCCACAATGCCACCCTCTGCGAAGCCGCCAAGCCCTTCCGCCACCTCATCTCCCTCCGCCTCGCCAACTGCTCCTCCTGCCTCTCCCTCTCCTTCACCGCCCTCAAATCCCTCTCCACCCTCCGCTCCCTCTCCCTCCTCAACTGCCCCGTCGCCCCCATCCGCCTCCCCGCCGACCTCGCCCTCTCCCTCACCTCGTTCACCTGTGTCAACAGCCTCCGCAAACTCTCCGGCGTCTGGCTCTCCAACCTCCAGAACCTCACGTTCCTCTCCGTCTCCGGCGTCAACGTCAAGGCCTCCGGCCCCTTCGTCATCCTCGCCCGCATGACCAAGCTCCAAACCCTCACCATCTCCAACGCCAACCTCACTGGTTCCCTCCCCGGCCACCTCCACTCCAACCTTTTTAATGGTTGTAATTAGTAAGTTATCCATTGAATTTCTTGAAGTTCCCTTCTGAGTCCTAATATCTGTTTTCACAGGTTTTGTCATGTCTTGCAGAGTGTTCTTCAAATCTTAAAAGTAGGTGAAGCATTGCCATCTTAGTTACTCCTAGATTAAGGGTCTTACCTCCATTTTATGCTGACCAAGCTGTGTATCATGGTGTAGCTATTGTGAGCTTTGAAAGTGTTTCAACCACACAAAAGAAAGAAGCTGAGGAGCATGGCGCGTCCTGCTTCTCATGGGGAGAGTTTCTCCAGCTGGTAAGATGTAACTTGGTTTGCAATTGCCTATTTGGTGTTCCAAAATTTGGATCATGAGCCTTTTTTTATGAGTATTCTGAGCTATTATTATAACAGTTCAATATCTTCTCTTTTCTTCCTATCTCTAAGGATGTCTGGATTGGGATCTACCATCAAAAAAGAAGACTGACATTTGCACAATAATGTACACAAGTGGAACAACTGGAGATCACAAAGGTGTCGTTATTAAGAATGAGGCTTTCATGGCTGAAGTGTTTTCTGTTGACCACATACTTATGTTAACAGACAGAGTGGTAAGAACTGTTTCGCTTGAAGGTTCATTAGTTTCATGTTGTATAGCTTATACTACTGCAAACACTTCCAATAGTTAGGTCAATGTTTCTTTGGCTGCCGTGTTGATTAATGTCATAATGATTATCAAGTGGCAACATTGGCAACATAATAGTTAAAAGCAATAATGGGCCCAATTATTTTTCAATTAATGGATGGTGAAATCCTGATATAAAGTAAGGTTGACAGAAGTGCCTATCAAAAAAATAAAAAAAAGCTGAACATCATTACGTTCATTGGCTGTGTATAGTACATGGCCTGGAGGTTGTAAACAATTACTTTCCTCCCATTAGACTAAGGAAAGTAATGCTATTCTCATCAGTCCTCTAGGAAAAATATGGTACATATTTTAATCATATTCAAAATTAAAACAATGAGAAGATGAGTATGAGTATCTAATCTTTGTTGAATTAAACAATGTAGTGCTGAGTGCTAACCATGACAAAAAATATTTTGTGATATTTTTAGGCAAGAGAAGATGATGTGTACTTTTCCTTTCTTCCTCTTGCCCATGTATATGACCAAATAATGGAGACCTATTGCATCTCCAAGGGCTCATCAATAGGATTTTGGCAAGGCGTAAGATTTTGATTGACGTCATGGAATTAGTTTTTGGTCAATTCTTTAAGTGTTCTGTTTTTAATGACTCGTGGATTTTTCTTGTTGATTCATCCAGGATGTCAGGTTCTTGCTGGAAGATATTCAGGAACTGAAACCAACTATATTTTGTGGAGTTCCTAGAGTTTTTGACCGTATTTATGCTGGTAAAACAAGAATGCTTCTTATGATCATCTTTGGTTATCTAAATCATGATC
>PYAF01003444.1:298663-324766 GCA_007407185.1 Glycine tomentella
TCTTTAAGTGTTCTGTTTTTAATGACTCGTGGATTTTTCTTGTTGATTCATCCAGGATGTCAGGTTCTTGCTGGAAGATATTCAGGAACTGAAACCAACTATATTTTGTGGAGTTCCTAGAGTTTTTGACCGTATTTATGCTGGTAAAACAAGAATGCTTCTTATGATCATCTTTGGTTATCTAAATCATGATCTCAAATGACGACGTTAAGATCCTTATCTTTGTCTGACTACATCAACTATAAGCTTTTCACTTTAAGGTATCAAAAGCAAAATATCTTCTGCAGGACCACTGCAGAGTTTAAGTTATCTGTATGCATGTAAACTAATCTGGAGTCTAATGATAGCAAGTTAAAATATCTGCAGAAGGGTCTTCCACAACACAAAGCAGCACCTCTGTTTGATAGGCTTGTGTTTGATAAGGTATAATACCACTTTAACTTTGTAAGTTGTTTTCATAAAGTTTGGTTCAAGACTGAAATATTGGTTTTATTGATAGACAAAACTAGCACTAGGTGGACGTGTTCGCATCCTGTTATCCAGAGCTGCTCATTTGACTAGGCATCTGAAAGAGTTTATGAGGGTCACTAGTGGATCTACATTAATCAGGGAGTAGCTATTGACCGCATTCTAGGTGAGATAGTCCACAGTAAATCCATGACAACACCAATTGATTATATTCTATGTATAGGACATTTTCTGACAAAAGTGAATTAAATCTTCATTTGATATTTGTTGTTGTTTTGTGAATTACTTTTATTATCTTGGTGGTGTAATGAGAATAATTTGTTGTTTTGTGAATTGCTTTTATTATCTTGGTGGTGTAATGAGAAGTTGTGTTTGATTTAATGTTCTTTTGAGCATGCAAGACTGGTTAGGCATTTGATCTGGACTTGAACAAACTTAGCTGCATCATATATTTCCAGGTTAGCTTCTATGGTCAATATTTTGGGAACTCAATCTTAGAATTCAATTTTTTTTACAGGAGATGCCATATAGCTTGTTCCTGTCATTTAATTTGTTTAGTAAAATGCATTTATTTTCCTGCTGGAATTGAAAAGCAATTTAGAATCTTTGCTTTTATTTGGTTCAACAAATTTAGCTATTTTTATTTACATATCAGTTTGATCCTGTGGTATCCTCCATTTTGTTGATTGAGTGTGTTGCTTAAAGTTTGGAATTTTAATTGAGTGTGTTGCTTGTTTTGACATTTGGATTTGAGATCAAATTGTTCAGGTTCATGGCTTAGTGTGTTGTTTCATTTACATGGTACAAGGTGTTGCCAGAATTTGAATCGAAAAATGTATGCTATGAAAATTA
Source organism: Glycine tomentella (assembly GCA_007407185.1). Taxonomy (NCBI): domain Eukaryota; kingdom Viridiplantae; phylum Streptophyta; class Magnoliopsida; order Fabales; family Fabaceae; genus Glycine; species Glycine tomentella. The sequence goes on from PYAF01003444.1 coordinate 299,984, forward strand.
ATGTTATAAGCATAGGACTTTTGTATCAATGAAATTGAATTGAATTTAATACATGAATTTTCCTATTTTTTTCTTAGTTTCCTACCCTTTTGGCTTTCCTCACGTTGGGGTAACATAAGATAATATGAGGTAAGATAAGATAATCGATAACCAAAAAAGGCAATTTCTAAAGCTAAAGGCATTTCATTGAAAATATGAGGTAAGGTAAGATAATCGATAACAAAAAAAGGATGATTGGAACACTTGGCATTTATAAGGTTAAACCAATTAAATATTAGGTGTTTTACAAGCAGTAGCAGCAAGCTAGGGAGGTTTCATTATTTATTTGTATGCTCATTATTTATTTGTAGTTCCTTGTCTATTTATGAATGATTACGATGCACTAAATAAACTTGATTATATATGTTTAGGCTACAATTATCTTATGTTAAAATACATTTATTATATGTGTATCTTGGTTATATATGTTTACTTTTAATCTTTACTATTTTGTTCTTGTATTTTGCAAGTTTAGATTATGCTCTTTTTAGTTTTGTTTTATTTTATTCAAATTTCCCTATATAAAATATATGAAATATTATTATAATTTTAATTAACAAATTAAATTTAAAATGTATCAAATATATATTAAAAATATATCAAATAATGTAAAAAAAAAAATACAACGACGGTTCTGTTAAAACCGTCTTTGATTTCAACTTTCAAAGATGATTATTTACAAAAACTGTCTTCATATTCCATTTTCTAAGACAGTTGTATCAAAAAATCGTCTTTGATAAGCACTTTCAAAGACGGTTGTATAAAAAACCGTCTTTGATTCCAACCTACAAAGACGGTTATTCATAAAAACCGTCTTCATTTTGGATTTTCTAAGACGGTTGTATAAAAAATCGTCTTTGAAAGCTAAAATCAAAGACGGTTCATGTCAACAACCGTCTTTGAAGCTGAGAATCAAAGACGGTTATTGGGCACAACCGTCTTTGAATGAGAGAATCAAAGATGGTTCTTGTAAACAACTGTCTTTAAAAGTATATATGAAAATCAAATTCGAAGATTCAAAGACGGTTGTGGACTAAAACCGTCTTTAATTATAGGTTTCAAAGACGGTTCTGGACAAAAACCGTCTTTGATTCTCATATTTAAAGACGGTTGTGGACTAAAACCGTCTTTAAAAACATTCAAAGACGGTTATTTGTTATAACCGTCGTTGTATCATACTTTCAAAGACGGTTGTTTCTGACAACCGTCTTTAAAAGTACCAATTTTTTATTTTTTTTTTTAAAAATAAAATATAAACGACGACGGTTTTTTTTGGGAACCGTCGTTAAAAATAATATTCAAAGACGGTTTAAAAACCGTCGTTGAAAATATTTTTTTTAACAACGCTGTTTTTAAAGACGGTCAATGAACCGTCGTTGAATGCCTAAAATAACCGTCGTTAAAAACCCTGTTTGTAGTAGTGATATCCTTACATATTTGTTATTTTTTCATTTTCACAAAGTCTTTTGCAATCTATTCAACTACTTGCTCTGCACTTAAAGTATTACTTGTAAAACGTAGCCAAAAAACAAAATATTGCTTGTAAAATAATGCCATTGCTAATTGATTTTTCTTTATTTTTTAATAAAAGGGAGTGATTGTACCATTTTTTCAATTAATACTATGCATATATCATTTGCTTGAGTTTCACAAAACATTTCATCTTTAATATTTTTGGTAACTATGTTATTATATGAAATATTTATCGATTTTATTTATAATTAATTTTCGTTAAAAAAAAAACTAATTGGTCACCTTAATAAAACTCTTTTCTCCCAATTGATTTTTTTCCCATATACAATACTCAAATTAATACTCAAATTAATGACTTGTTAGTATTTCATCTTTAATATAACACTATATACTATCACCTTCTTAATGGTTCCTATTAAATAAACTAGCAAAAACACATACATCATTAAATTTGTGTGTTCGTATTTTTATTATAATATTTCTTTTATAGTGTTAAATTTAATATTTTCTAACAAATTTTCTTATTATGCATTTATATTTGTGCTAAATTTATTTTAATGTATTCTCTGAATACATGTTTATTTGTAAAGATTTTATCTACGTATTACTTATGCATCTACTATTTATGATAGTATGGTAATTCAAGGTATAATTTTAACTATATGATATATATGAAGTAACAATTTCTTTTATTATGCATTGAATTAAATATTAATTTTAATATATATATATATATTATAACTTGTCTATATGGACATATCTTATTAATATTATTTAATGTCCTCCACCTCATTGTGAGTTATTTAAGGCATACGTGTTTGTGTTATAAAGATTTAAGAAAGAAACAAAAAGTAAAATTGTTGACGGAAAGTGTTTGTTACGTACCAATAAAATAATGCAAAGTTCTCTGAACCTCCAACTTACAATTGATATTTTAAAATATTCAAATTAGAGTTTTAGGGAGAGGAGATATGTTCATAATATCCCTATACAAACATACTTTAATTTTTAAGAGATGAAGATAGTAATTTTTTTTTTGAAGTAATAACATGTAATACAGATTTTTTTTAAAAAAAGAATTTATTCTCAAATAAATAATTATTAAAATGTTGTTTAAAGATTTGTCTCCTTGTTGTTAATATTGTGAGTTTTATAAAAGCATTCAAGATATATTGACAGTAATTTCAAGGCACAATTTCTTTATTTACGTCAAAAGAAGATTTAGAAACAAAAGGAGAGAGACTTTATAACAATAAAAGTATGGATTACTCTTCAAGTAATAAAAGATACTATAATGGAGAAGGAAGAAAACTCTCAATACATTTTTTTAATTAAATTTTCACAATCACATCAAATATAAAAATTAACCCAGACCTTAATTAGAGTCATCCATATTTTGAGAGAACTCAACTATTTAACTATAAATACTATGTTAACTGTTTGTTGGCATCAATCCAACAAAAGAGAAAAGAAAAAGAAACAATTGGATATAACACTACTAGAAAATATAGATTTAACGTCGTACAATTAACATCGGTTGTAATAAAAATAATGTTAACAAAAATGCGGTGACATTTTTGTAAATAAAGTGTTTATGTTAACATTATAAAATAATCGATGTTGTGAGTTTTCCTTAGCATCAATTATTTTAAAATCGATAGTGAGTGCTAAGTTAACATCGATTTATAAAATTGATGTTGTTTTTTTTCTGCTTAACATCGATTTTATTAAAAATTGATGTTATCAATGTGTGTTTCTATCAAAAGCCAACAAATTCGTTTGGCTAAGCAATTAAAGAAAGCAAAGTTAGGGTTTCCTTGATAGAAACAGAGTCTTGTGACGAGCGGCACACCATCACCTTTGTCGTCCTGCAACCCAGAGTTGCCTCTCCAGGAAACATTGTTGTGGAGAGGGAGCTTTCTGATTTTTTGGGTGTTGAAGAAGAGGAAGGCCTTGTGGAGGGTGATGGTGTAGTTGTTGGGAAGGGATGGCTTATGGTGGTGATAGAGGATGGTTTTGACGATGAGAGTGATGAAGCGGACAAGGAAGGAGAAGACAGAGAGAGTGTTGAGTGTCCAGATGAAGACTTTGCGACTGACGATGATGCAACCCATATCTACTTACCTTTTCTTCTTCTTTTTCTGTTCTCCGATGCCCAAGAGCTAGCTTTGTTGGGTCTCGTCTAAAGCATATTGGTCTAGTTCCTAGAGATTCTGGCTGCGCTCGTTGTCAGTGGCATAGTTTGTGGTGTGGATCTCCAGTGAGCTTCCCCATGGATCCCTACCATACATACTCATTTTTTATCCCCTATGCTAAACACAAGACTCAAATACTACTAATAAGTACTACCTAGTAACTCTTTCTCTCTCTCTCTAAACTATTCTAATGGCTAATAAAGGCATCATGTGACGCGCCTTAAGGGGATGAAAATGTGTGGTGTGAGGGTTCTTACTTTGATCAGATCGACGTTGAAGAACCTTGATGTGTAGTGTTGGGTCACTGAGGAAGGTGATGATGGTGACCCTCTCAGGTTGTTCGAGCCAACCATATTTGAAGCCTCAAAGCTTAAGGTTTTGTTCTTAGGAGTAGACAAAAATAAACATCCAGGAAATCTCCCAAGGACTTATACTCTAACCCATAAGGATATAACCGCTAATCTCACATTGGCAATCTCTCAAACCATAAATAATTCTAAATTATTTTTCATCTTTAATCTTACAATTTTGGTTTTCTATTCTTTTGGAATTGTTGTTAACCAAAAATTTAGTGGAAAAGAGGATGTAGATATTGTCACAAAACAAAGGAAATCAGGGTATCTTACATCCTTATTGTGTAAGAGAACATTTTTTGGGCCAAAAGGGTAGGAAATCATGATAAATGGTAACATGTGAATCATACCGCCGACCAATTAGATGGGTGCTTGGTTGAATTCATTGAATTTATTATGTAGAAATAGTCAATTGAGAAAGTGATTATTTTGCATAATTTGATACGCAACACCCACAAAAATAGGAATGGATTGTTCAAAACTCTAGCTTGATAGAAAATGAATCCTTTTACGTCCAAAATGTGTGTTTGACTTATAATTTGTAAACATTCAACCTAAAATTGGTGATTGTAAATTGTGTTTGTTTACCAAAAATAATATATTTTGATCAATCATAATAAAATTGTATGTATACATGATTTGAGTCAAATCATGGTTTAGAAGTTCCATAAACTTAACAAATTGTGTTTTTGAAAATCATTATGAAAACACTAATAAGTAAGGCATTGGTCACAATTAATTTAGCAAATGACTTAAAGTAACCTCTTTTTTCTTTTCAATTTCTAAGTGCAATCATGAGACTTCTGAACATATTATTTGTGAATGAAACTTAGTTTTCAAAGTTCAAATCGAGGAAAATAAACATGGGAATTGAATTGTAGTTACAGGAGTGAACAGATTGCAAAGGGACGAAGTGGTGACACAATGGAAGAAGTTAAAGGGAGAGATGTCTCTGCACGTACATTGCCACATTAGTGGTGGTCATTTTCTCTTAGATATATTAGCAAGGTTACGATACTTCATCTTCTGCTAGGAGCTACCAATGATAAGATGTTAGCTATTGTATCTCTTTAGTATCTGTCATTTTGTTGGTTTATTTTTCAAAATTATTGCTTACTTTATTGTGCAGGATGAGTGATAACTCTTTTTGTCATCTTGGGTTTAACTTATTGTTATTAGTTATTATTATTATTATGAACTTGGTGTAATTTGGATTTTGATCTTTTCAATTTTAATTTTAATTATCTATGGAACTTGGTGTAACTTGGTATTATTATTATTATCTTGAGCATGATTGCATTTGCTGATATGATTAGACAAACATGTATGAATGGAAGTTCTACTAAAATAATCTATGGAGGGAGTAGAAAGTAAAGTTGCATTATGGTTTTGAGAACCATGATAAAAACTTTATTTTTTTCTTTCCTTTTAGGTTTGATGTTTTGGGGCTATTCATGCCTTTAGCAAAATGGTAGGAAGTGTTGATTTTTTAGCTCATGATTCTAGCATTAATGGAACAATGAAACCGTTGCCTAAAGATTTCAATTCCATGACGATTATGTGAGATCATGTGCCACTCACAATTGGAGAGAATGGCATTGGCAATGGGGTTGCTTAGAATGGTACAAAAAATGGAGAAAGAAAGATAGTACTTGGAAGAAATATTCACACCATGTGCCTTGAAGTCACTGAGCCTGATATAGAAAAAGATAACATGTTTTGGACTAGTTCGCATGGTTGTGGGAACTCGAGAAAGATGAGTACTAATAAGTTTTTTTAAAAAACTTTATGAACAAAAAAGTGTCTATTGCTAGTCTTACTTTGACCATGGAAGTCTTGTACACTTTATATTGGTTAGCAGGATCTTTTTTCCCACCTACTTGTCCCTAATGTTGTACCAAATTATAAAATTTATATGCACAACCATCAATTTTTATAGAGCAGCTAAAGCTAATAAACACTATCTTAGTTTGCAAACATTAAACATGTTTGGATTTTAATCTCTGCTTTACACCAATTCTTACTATTATGCTTTAGTGTTATTAATGCCTTCTGCCAATCAACTAATAGTTCAACACATTAATTTAGACAAATCTTCTCTTTTGTTTTTAATTGGTCATTTTCATGCTATAGGTTGTTGATGGAAAACTCTCACAGACCTGTTATCTCATGGCACTTGATTCCTATTATCAGCTTTACTATGAGAAGTAAGCATAGACTGAACCAAAATGGTCATTTTGAATTTTTTTTTTGCTTCACATTCTCATTAAATGTTCTTCCATATATAGATTTGAAAAATTGGAGGGGAGGCCTTTTTCAATGCTATGGCCATGCCTAATTTGGATAAAGTTCTAAATATGCACTTGTGAAAGAAGAAAATTAATAAAGAGATAAAATGGGTTGGAGCTACTAGATTACTAGCTAGTTACTTCATGTAAAAAAGAACATTCATCGAGAGTTGGAGCGGACGTGAATGCTTTCATGAAATCATTGGGGTCTTGAGGCCAAAATTTGAACTTCCTCTGATCTTCAGGAAGCACATTCAGGTATACTCTGTCAGTTCAGTCAAGCCTTTGATTTTTCTGAATATATTATATCAATATCATATCCTTCAATATTGTTTGGTTCCCTTTCTCTTAACACATTAAGAAAGGATTTATCAATTTAATAAATTAGTTATAGAAAGTTGCATTTGCTTTGGTCTTTTAACAGAGAAAATCCTTAGCCTTGATTAATTAGTTAAATTAATAATCTTAAATAAGTTTTGAAAAGAATATTAGTCTCATGGGAATTGTTTGAACATGAGTATGGAAGGATCCATGTGTGGCATGGCAAGACAAAATCTTTGATGATCCTTGTATTTCATTATTTGAATTTATTAGTCAAATTATAGTCTTTTCTTTCATATGCTAATCTCTTTATATTAATTTAGGATTGGAATTTGATTTGGAGACAATTATATTTGCATGTTGGACATATAGGTCCTCAGACAAATTATAGCCATATATATATATATATATATATATATAATGTCTTTCTACATCGGTTATGGTAATTGACAAAATTACAAATTGTCCCACTTCCTACAACAATCGATGTAAAAATGCGTTTTTCACATCGATTTTAAAATCGATGTTGAAAGTCCTCGTTAGATACAACATCAGTTTTAAAATTGATGTTAAATGGATTTTTTAACTGATGTTAAATGCCTTTTTGTAGTAGTGTAAAATGTGTATTTATGCCAATAATCTCCTTAGTTCATACTCAAATTTGGTGTTCCACTACATGACCATTTATCAAGAAGATTGGTGTCCCATATCTACATATGAAAAATTACATGATTTCGTAATTATCATAGGTAATTGTTATACAATAAATAAATCAAATTCCATGCAAATGATTTTTAAGTTGCTCATACTACATAAATAAGAATGAAAAAAAAAATTAAAATCAAATTGCAGAAGCGAGGAAAAATGAAAAAAAATATAAGAAGAATAAAAAAAAGGAAAGTGCAAAAGGATTGATAGAAAGACAAAATGTGGATACATAATAACCATTAATAACAATAGGGAACGTGAAGTAAGGTGGGTAATTCAAGAAGTGTTGTAGTTTTAACTCTTCCAATTTATGGATCCTTCATGTGCTTCAGGTTGCTAAAAGCATTTCACTCTACAAAAGAGGAAGAGACTAAAAAAATGTGTGAATATAGTTTCTAACACAATGACATGCATAGACACGTTGAGAAAATGATGTTAAAGTAATACCAATTTTGTTATAAAAAATGATGCATTTCATCCCATCTTTTTTTTTTTTTTTTTGCATAAGGCAGCCTTAGAGAAAAAGACCATCATTTTATAGCATTCCTTATGTATTCCCCAAATTGGCAAACAATATGATCTTGCAGCCAACCTACTAATATGATCCCCGGGATTAAATGTTGCCAAAATTTTGCAAAGAACTGGATCTTCAAATGATAAGTAATATGAAATGTAGCATGTTTTTGCACTTGTTACCGACGGGTATGAAGGGATTCAGCATTCAAGAACTCCAGCCATCCTATTTATTCTACTCTACATCTATAACAACATATAAAAGGAATATCCCCTTTTGATGTCCACTTTTACTTAACTAATTTGGCCCTTAAATTAATTAAGAAACTATTAATATCCTTTCCTTCAACTGCTCATGTGTAACCGCAACAACACAACAAAATTAAGAGTGATGTAGATAACAAAATTAAAAAAAAAATTGTCCTAGAAAAAAAAGAAAGAAAACTCTTTTAAAACTCATTTAAGAAAGAAAAACCCTTTTCTTAAATCACTCATTGTTTTCCACTTTGCTATTTTCTTTTCAGTTTCCTATCTCTTCCAAATTCTACATTAGCATGACTTCCTTTTTCCTCTCTCGCCCCATTGTTAGCGTTGTCCTCTGTAGTTTCCTTTAATTTCCATTACTGATAGATATTTGAAGCGTGAAGTCCTTGGACAAAGGCATCTATGGAGTTGTGTACAAAGCCATTGATACCCACGAAATCCCCCAAAATTTTCTAAAAAAGGCAAACTGAAAAAATTGATTTTTTCCCTATTCTTTTTTCTAGGTAAGGTGAATTGGGTCTTTACTTTCAGTTGGTGCAAATAAAATTGTGGAATCAGAGTAAAATACATATAAATACATGTAGGGCCTTAGAGTAATATAGGAAGGAAATATGCATTTAATTGCTTTATGTTCTTGAGTTTGCATTTACGGGTTTGTTTCAACAACTTGCTTTGGGGTTTAGTACTTTATCATCTTTGCATTAAATAATTGTTTTGGAAGAATTATATACTTAGTCTAGTTGGGTACGACGAAGTGGTACTTCTTACCTTTTTACAAACTTATTCTTAGTTATTTAGTTTTTACCATTAAGCAAGCATCATGCATCTTTTATCTTACAAATCATTCAAGATTATGTTTTTTCAACTTTTTGTAATACTTGGCTTTGTACACAATTCGATAGGTGCCTTCACCAAGGACTTCACACTTCATATATCTATTGACAATGAATATTAAAGGAAACTAAAAAGAAAATAGCAAGAAACCACTAATTGGTTTAAGAACATCTATAATCTATAACATAATAATAGATAAAGGGAATATAACTTTTAATAACCACCTTTTGATTTTCATTTTTACAAGGACCATTTTACCCTTCAAAACTTACTAACTACATATAATCTCACCGATCAAAAATAAATCCACACATTTATACGATATAATTTTTTTCCAAAATTGATTCCATCTTTTTATTTTAAATTTAAACATAATATATATATCTATAACAATAGATAAAGGGAATACAACTTTTGATAACCACCTTTTGATTTCCATTTTTATAGGAACTATTTTATCCTTGAAAACTTACTAACTATATATAATCTCATCATTCAAAAATAAATCCACATATTTGCACGGTGCAAATTTTTTCCAAAATTAATTTTTTTATCATTTTATTTTAAATTTAAATATGTATATATATAACAATAAATAAAAGAAATATAACTTTTGATAACCACCTTTTGATTTCTATTTTTACAAGGACTCTTTTATTCTTCAAAACTTACTAACTACATACAATCTCACCGTCCAACAATAAATCCACAAATTTGCAGGTACAATTTTTTTTTTTCCAAAATTAAAACTTTCCATCTTTCTATTTTAAATTTAAACATAATATATATATATATATATATATATATATATATATATATATATATAAGAATAGATAAAAAGAATACAACTTTTGATACCATTTGATTTTCATTTTTAGAAAGATCATTTTATCCTTCAAAACTTACTAATTACATACAATCTCACCATACAAAAATAAATCCACACATTTGCATGGTGCAAAATTTTTCAAAATTTAAATTTTCTATCTTTTTATTTTAAATTTAAACAGAATATTTATATTGGAGTAATTTTGCATCATTTGTGCTCTCTGCATCCGTTTCGATTCTCACTCCTCACACGTTGAAGTTTTTTTCTTGACAATACACACTTTGAAGTTAGTTAACTTTTTTCCATACTTTACATTTTTCTTGCATGTTTGTTTGATATTTGATTTGAAATTAAAAAATAATATTGAATAGACTACTCATACTCACCATTTTGTTCTCAATGTATGCATTGATATAGTTAAAAGCTTACTTATGTTGAGCATAAAAATTGTTTAATATGGACTTTTTAAAATTATAATATTTACTTTTAAAATAAATCTATTTTAAAATTAAAGAAGCTATTAATAAAAACAATTTCAAATTATATTGCGTGTAAAACTTGTTTATATTTTTATTTTGCTTGTACATTTTTTTAATTTGATTTTTTTAAATACGACATCATTTTTTGTCTTAATTTAATTTAATTTTAAAAAATGTTAAAATGTGACATTGTTATTCTTTTTTTAACTCTTTTTTAAAGAAATCAATATTTTGTAATCCAAAAATGACTATGTGACTATCCCATACCTGTAAGATTAGTGTTATTAAAATTGGTTCGATAGTTGATTCGGTTGAGATAATGGGTCAAGGGGTCAATGTTCTTATCGGTGGGTTAGTAGTTGATTCAATTTGATCCGGTATATATTAAAAATTTAAAATTATATATATCTATTATATATAAGTATATAACTAATATTATTTGAGTAAAAAATCTAAAATAATTATTGATACTAATCCAATTTTTGTTTAAAACTAAAAAAAAATCTCAAAAAAAAAGTGAACCCGATCATGTTAGACTAATTCGATCAATCTAGTTTGACCGAGTCAATTGCATAACAGATTCAATGACTGATCATACCAATTTTAATAACTATGTCTAAGAGTATCTAGTTAGTCATATAATCTATTGTTACCAAATTCTTTTGTCGGATTAATCATATTAATATTAATTAATTTTATATATATATTTTTTCCAATCTAATTTTTTTAATTCATGATTTATTTTTTATTCATACACAATTACACATGATACATGTGTTTCGTTTATCTAAACGAAAAAAAATCCTTTTTTTTTAATTAAAAGAAAAATTTTCTTTTTTCTTGTGTGGTTGTACAGCTCAGGTCTTCTAACCACGCGTCAGACCACAAATCAGCGACGTGTCATATTGGAATACTTGTTTTGGGGAAAAAATTTGCAGTGTTTGGAGTAAGCAACCACCCAGACCTCGTAGTTGGAACCAAAGTAGTCTCGAGTCATGGGCGTTTTTGTCCAAAAGAAAAACCACCCAAAATTCCGAAACTACCCCTCCTGGATGGGACCGTTTCCTAGTTCTCCTCTCTTCCTGTCTTCTCTTCTCTCTCACATACAATTTTTGTTACGAAAGAAATTCATTTATTTATAAAAAAAATAAATATTTAATTTTTATTATGCCATCTTTTGGTCTCGAGGCTTTTTGAGAGAGAGGGTATATTCTGGGTTTCGATACTCTTTGGTAACGAAAATCGTCACCATTTATAACTCCTTTCTGCTTAACTATTGTGACGTACTTCTCTTATATATTCTTTGCTCAATTTTGGGTTTGTTTCTCACCACATCATCGGGTAAGGGTAAGGTTACCTTTTCATTCTTTTTACGGTTTTTTTTCTTCAATTCTGATTCTGTTCTTGACTTTACTCGATTTTTGGCCATCTGTGTCTCTTCAATTTTTCAATTTTTTGGTGTGGAAAATGATTTTCTGGGTATGGTAGGGGTGATCCAGCGAAATGTTTTATGTGGGTTGGTGTTACATTGTTGTTGTTGTTCTGGTTTGGGTCCTGTGATTTTTCTTTGAAAGGTTGTGTTTTTGCACTTGTTTTGATCTTCTTATGATTTTCGAGATGTACTGCTTGGTGTTTTTATTTTTGATGTTTTCGTCATTTCCTGATTTAATTTTTTTGGTCTAATTGTTGAGTTTGGAAATGGTGGTTGAGTGGGAGAGCGGTGAATTAGGTTTTGAGTGCATAGATCAATTGTGAAACTTCTCTTGAATGATGATTCATGCCATTTGTTTTTTACATTCTTCGTTATTTTCTTTTCAAATTTTGTAATTTTTTCTTCGCTAAGGGGTTGCACCAATGTTTGAATTTTGTTTCAATTCTAATAATCTAGATGATGGTTTTTACATTTTAGTTTTGTGAACTGCTGAACCGATGGATCTTGTATTTTCACCAATCTCACTTGTTTCAATTTACAATTCGTTACATTTTGTTGTGAATTGTGATGATGTGGTCTTGTTGTGAAGTTATATTAATAGTACATTTTTTCGTTTTGCCTTTTTGTACCCTTCACAGGGTCAGTTTAGTGACTGACTTCTTTTCAACTTTCAAGACTTGTTTGATTTGTGTTTTGTTGGTTCTTAGCAGCTTGTATGGTTTGAGAGACTGAGATTATGTGTAGACTTTAGTTGCCTTTGCATGCTTTTATGTCTTTCTTCCCCAAAAAATATTATTTTGCCCAGAAAGATGAGTTACATTATCAGTGCTTCTGTTTATGACAGGTTTCTCTGTAGCCTGTGAACCATACTGGGATTTACCAATGGTTGCTGCCAGTCGACAATATAGTAAAAGGACAATTCCTTGTATAATTGGATATCTCTAGGTGATGTTTTAATTACTATTTTACATTACCATGGATTAGTGAGAATCAACTGATGGACAAAAGGTTCAGGGCTAATTTTTTCTAGATGTTCCAGTGTAGTCTGGAGATGAAGTAGTTTTCGAGAATCCAGCTCTTGATGTTATCCGGTGGTGGATTAACGGAATATAACTGCTGAGCCATTGGAGTCATCTTTCTGATCTAAGATATCATAATAATAATAATAATAATATTGTTAAAGATAACTAACATACTTGGAGTTCACATTTTGTAATAATGGAAGTAGCTATTTCCTCTCAAGTACAAAAGTCGAATTTGCAGACAACAGGTCGCAAAATTTCATGCACTGGATCTCAGAAGGATCTGTGGCTTGTTGTGCGAGAGGGATCTCTAAGTGATGTAGAGCTGGCCTTGGCATCACTGAAGAAGAGTGGGGGCAATATCAATTTGAGGAACATCTTTGGGCTGACTCCTCTTCATATTGCAACTAGGAGAAACCACATTCCCATTGTAAGGAGGCTACTTGCCGCTGGTGCAGATCCTGATGCCCGAGTATGACAATTTTCTCTTTTCTTCATTTTCTAGTTGGGCAATTATTTGCTTACCCTTATCTAAAAGAGACATTGGTTCTGCTACTTACTTCCTTCATATTTTGATCTCAAGAGTCAAGACCATATGGGGTGATTGTTTATTTGTTATACATTGTGATGATCACTCTTATTTTTTATACTAATCAACTCTGCACATCAAATGGTCAATGATGATTGCTAAGCTTTGCCATGATCTGTCCTTAGCTGAATTCTAATGGTGGAATCTCTGCATAAATTAAGATGAATTTTTAACTTCCCTAGGAAGGAAGTTCACAGTTAATATTTAGAGTTTTCTAATGTTAACTTGTATTTCATTGATGTGATGTATATCTCATTGAATTTTTGAGATGCAAAAATTAGGGATGAAATTAATCTTCTTGTCGTAAAACCCTCAACCCTAACTAGTAAGGAAATGAAATGTCCTTATAATTCCTTTCTTGCTATTGAGGTTATTTATCAATTTATAGTGAATTAGTGGGATCGATGTTATAAGATGCCAAATAGTAATATTCACTAACTAGTGCTTTATCTCTTTGAATCCATTAATTCTGAAAATTGTGTTTTTTTAGGATGGAGAGTCAGGATGGAGTAGCCTTCACAGGGCTCTGCATTTTGGTCATCTTGCTGCAGCAAGCATTCTTCTTCAGCATGGTGCCTCTATTACACTGGAAGACTCTAAATCTCGAATACCTGTAGATCTCTTATCTGGCTCTGTATTTCAGGTTCTTGGAAATGACCACAGTTCAGGTATAAATTGCTGTACTTGGAATGCTTTGGATTGTTGTCACCATTACAAAGTGATATAGGATGACAATTTGGCTCTTGGTTCATCTTTAGTGGCTACTGAGGTCTTTAGTTGGGGCAGCGGTTCAAATTATCAGCTTGGAACTGGAAATGCGCATATTCAGAAGTCACCATGCAAAGTCGATTCACTTGCTGGTTCATTCGTAAAGCTAATTTCTGCCGGGAAATTCCATAGTGTGGCACTCACTGCTCGTGGAGAAGTGTATACTTGGGGATTTGGAAGGGGTGGCCGTCTAGGGCATCCTGATTTTGATATACACAGGTATGTGGTCTGTTTCTGTGTGAATCCATATGAACATGCTTTTTGTATGTATTGGTATTACTATTTATTGATTATGAAGATTGAATATAAAGAATTTGGTTGAGTAAGTTCCTTAATAACGTTGAGTTCCTTGGGACCTGTTTGATTTGAAAAAACATTGTGTGTTTGCCTTTTCACCATTTCCTGTACAAATCTTTTAAAAATTTGAGATAGTGAAAATAAGTTGATATTTTTGTAATTTAAACTAATATATATCTCAAACCATACAGGTCCTTGGGTTTCTTCACTTTCCTTTTTTAGAATACCTTGGATGAGAATCTAATTGACTGTCCAACTAAATGCTTGTTTGAAATAGAAAAACATTCTCAATAAAGCTCATAATTGTATTGATTGCTTCTGATGTAGAACATTCTTGTGCATGGTCACATTTTAAGTACTTAGTCTCGAACATTTTGTTCATGGTGTTGAACTAATTTTGAATGGTGTTTTCTGGGTACCTAAATTGGTTTACTGTGGCATTATACCAGTCAAAAAGAAGCAGTTTCTCAGCTTTCTTTTAAAGTACAAATTAGTAGCAAAAACCAGCTTTTTTATTTTTTCATATAGTGATTTTTATTAACTTGTCATGTTAGAATTTTCACAGCAAAAGCAAATGGGAACTTATTTCAATTGAACTGCTTGCTAGTGTTTTAGCAATAGGTACATTCGTACAATTGGTTTTTTGAACTTTTTTGGATGAGTAACAGAGGGGGTGGGGGGTTATCGTTGTCATCTGTTCATGCTTTTGGACAATTGTCAATCAGAGTTTGTTATACTCATTGCAGTGGTCAAGCTGCTGTCATCACTCCCCGCCAGGTGACTTCTGGTCTGGGTTCCCGCAGAGTGATGGCAATTGGTGCAGCTAAGCATCATACGGTTATTGCTACCCAGGGTGGGGAAGTGTTCACTTGGGGATCCAATAGAGGTAAAACTTGACAATATTCATGTTTGTATCAGTTGTGAGTCTTGTGAGTTGTTACTGTAAACTACACTGGATTGCAATCAAATAATCTTTTCCCCTGCATCCCTGCCCTGCCTTTTGTTTTATCAAGTATACTTATCGTTTTATACCGATCATCATTGATTAATTGAGAAAGAATTAGTCTTTCTTTATGCTTCATTCTGCATATTTTGAAAAATGAGAATGACGCATAATTGGTATCTCTATGTTCTTGTT
This sequence comes from Glycine tomentella, assembly GCA_007407185.1. Classification (NCBI taxonomy): domain Eukaryota; kingdom Viridiplantae; phylum Streptophyta; class Magnoliopsida; order Fabales; family Fabaceae; genus Glycine; species Glycine tomentella. The sequence continues at coordinate 315,526 of PYAF01003444.1, forward strand.
TCATTGTTGTGCAGAGGGACAGCTTGGGTACCCTTCTGTTGATACACAACCCACACCTCGTAGAGTATCTTCTTTGAGGTCAAGAATTGTTGCTGTTGCTGCGGCAAACAAACACACGGCTGTAGTTTCTGATTTAGGTGAAGTTTTTACTTGGGGTTGCAACAGGGAGGGACAGCTTGGTTATGGCACCTCAAACTCAGCATCTAATTACACCCCACATGTGGTTGAATCCTTGAAGGGAAAGACTTTGACCAGAGTTTCTGCTGCAAAATATCACACAATTGTATTAGGATCTGATGGCGAGGTAACTAATTGCAGATTATTGTCATTTTGTTTAAAATTCAAGTTCTTTTAATTGTAAGAAACTCTAGTTACCATCTTCTTCATATTTGGGCCTCCGTTTAAGGCTAAACCAAAGTCCATTAGGATTCCTTGGGCCTTGCAAATAAGACACACCTAAACATTATGCATAAATCTGGACTAAAATGCTACCCATAAACAGAAGCCACGAAATGAACTAAAATATCTTGAAATGATAAATGCAATTTTAATTTTTTTCTTTTCTACTGCTCCTGTATTACATAGTTTTGGAATATACACATTTGTTAGAACTGGACCAGAATCGAACGAGAGAAAGGAAGGAATCTCAAGAAAAAAATAAATGAGTATTATTGCTGAATTCACAGTTACAACTGAATTGAGTCTATTCGAGGGACTCAACCTCCTACCAGTCTATTCCCCCCTTTTCCCTTCTGTGTTTCATCTATTTATAACAGTCTCTCTTAGTAACTAACTGACAGTGGCTTCAGTTAGTTAACTACCCATAGTTATTGACCCACTATTTAACTTTCCTTCTATTATATACCTGCCCCCACCTATTCTTGTATCTATCAACATTTTACATAGGGGGTTAAGACCTAAGTTTGAGTTCCATTATAGTATTATTGTTCTTTCCTAAAATTATATTCCAAGTTCAATTACTTAATTTTTTAAGGTACATGGATATGAAACACTAGCATTTTTTCCATTATTAGTTTTATCACGGGCATATACCTGGGTTCTTCGACTTGTTAGCACTTTGTTTCTCCATTATTTCCTGTTTTTTTTTTTATTTTTTTTGGGAAATAAAAGTACTTTCTAGTTTTCATCTTTAGCTTCTAGTTTTCCATATTTTGCAGGTATTTACCTGGGGTCATCGACTTGTTACTCCAAAACGTGTTGTAGTTAGTAGGAACTTAAAGAAAAGTGGAAGCACTCTGTTAAAATTTCACCGCAAGGAACGGCTTAGTGTGGTTTCTATAGCTGCTGGAATGGTACACAGCATGGCTCTTACGGATGATGGTGCGTTATTTTATTGGGTCTCCTCTGATCCTGATCTTAGATGCCAACAGGTTCTTAGTATACTCTGAAATTTTATCTTCACGTGTATTTTATTTTTACAGAGACAAAACATGTTGATTAAAAATACTTCCCCCCGTTTTGTTTATTTTTTTTTGAACAGTTATATGCTATGTGTGGAAGGAATATGGTGAACATATCAGCTGGAAAGTACTGGACTGCAGCAGTTACAGCTACAGGTGATGTTTACATGTGGGATGGGAAGAAAGGTAAGGATAAGCCCCTTGTTGCAACTCGGTTGCATGGTGTAAAGAAGGCTACATCAGTTTCAGTTGGTGAAACACATTTACTAATCGTGGCTTCACTGTATCATCCTGTCTACCCTCCCAACATGATTGAGAATTCTCCGAAACTCAAGCTGAATAACAAGGATGATATGGAAGAGTTAAATGAAGACATTTTATTTGAAGATATCTATTCCAGTAACATGATATCTAGTGTACAAAATGATACTTTTAGCCAGAGATCTATACCTAGCTTAAAAAGCCTTTGTGAAAAAGTAGCAGCCGAGTGTCTATTGGAGCCACGGAATGCTGTACAGCTGCTTGAGATTGCTGATTCTCTTGGAGCAGATGATTTGAAGAAATATTGTGAGGTACTGGTTTTGACTGCTGTACAATGTATTTGCATTATAATGTATCAAGTAGTAGCTGTGTTCTTTGGTTTCCTGTTCAGATTCATTATATAATTTATCGCTTCTTAATTTTTCTATGACATGTCATGCATCACATGTAAACATACACACAAAAGTTAAGACCATGCATGAAAGAAATGCTGACATTTTTCATCTTAAAGATCTCCATTTGACAAACTTGCATTTAAAGAAAGTGGTATGAGCTGAAATTGATTAGTTGATATATTTGATAATAATAAAGCATTCATCTCATTATTGGCAATAAATTCATGCTTTATAAAGTCACTGCCATAAATCTATCAGACATTTCTACAAAACTGCTATAACAAATAAATTAAGCAACAGAAAAAGACTTGCTGCCTTTGTTTTTTAGCAAGTAGATTTCTTTCTATCCACATCATTGTTTATTTTTTGGTACATCACAATATCGTGTTTTGATTAAACTTTTGTGAATTTATTATAAAAACTTGATATGAAATTACTTTTTTATTGAGCTATAATTTCTCTAATTTCAAAATAAGTGGGTAGGTAGAAACTAATACTTTTGAAATCGTTGATTTCTTGAATCATATTTATGTACAACCTTTGTTGGTTGATAATATTTTTCTTTTCTATATCATAATAACTCTGGCATGCCCAGTTTATTTTTCAGCTTATAATTAGTAATTGGAAATGCAATTGTATTTTTTAAAGTTGTATATGAATGAATATGTCTGAAGTGGCATGAGTCCAAATTATTAATCTGGCTGAAAAAAAAAATATATCAATAAGAAAAATATCGAGAGCTACATCCACAAAAATCCATAATTTGTGTAAGATATGTTATGAAATACTCCTAAAATGGATGAAAATATGGCCACTACAGTTTTTCATTTGTTTTGTATATGACCATATGTTCATCCATTGAAATAAAATATTATTTTTGAAATGGAAAAATACTTCCACTATAGATTTGTATGAATCACTAAAATATAGAAGGGAAAAAGTTGCTGTGTATTTTGAATATGAATGGATTTCCTGCATCTTTTTGTGGATGAAAATAAAATAAAAAGCGTATGAGGAATTATGTTTTACTTGATTTGGACCTCCACTATCAAGTTAATTGTGTTTTTTTTTTTGCCTCCTATGCTGTATTTTATGAGAAAAAAAAATTATTTATAAATTTTATGAGGCAATTTTTGCTATATATATGGTTTTTTTTTTTTTTTTATTATATTCCATACAATGAACAAGTGTTTTTGTTCTAGAATTCAAGATAGATTTAACATCAAAGTATTATCTTCATGATAGATTACACAGATCATATTATTCTACCATCAGGCAATCGTCCTTGTAGTTTAATTTATCTTTGCTGATATATTTAGTTGGATATATATCCCTTACATGGTATAGTGGTTTATTATACTAAAGCTTCTATTGTTTACTCGTTACAGGAGATTGTCATGCGCAACCTTGATTATATATATATATATATATATATATATATATATCATATTTTGTATTCCGTACATTGAACAAGTGTTTTTGTTCTAGTGTTCTTCATGATAGATTACACAGATTGTATTATTCTACCATCAGGCAATCGTCCTTGGAATTTAATTTATCTTTGCTGATATATTTAGTTGGATATATATCCCTTACATGGTACAGTAGTTTATTATACTAAACCTTCTATTGTTTACTGGTTACAGGAGATTGTCATGCGCAACCTTGATTATATATTTGCAGTTTCATCACATACTGTAGCAAGTGCCTCACCAGATATACTGGCTAACCTAGAGAGGTTGTTTGACCAGAGATCATCTGAGCCATGGAGTCACCGTCGGCTCCCTACTCCAACTGCTACTTTCCCTGCCATCATCAACAGTGAAGAGGATGATAGTGAGATAGAGTTTCAAAGGACTCGTGACAAACCCATGAAATTGGAGAAAGTCCACAGACTAGATTCTTTTCTACACCCAAAGGATGATCCTAGTAAAGAAATCTCCAAAGTAGTCCGAGCTATAAGGAAGAAGTTGCAGCAGATTGAGATGCTTGAAGATAAGCAGTCTAATGGACATCTTCTTGATGACCAGCAGATTGCGAAGCTTCAATCTAAGTCAGCTCTTGAGAGCTCACTTGCAGAGCTAGGTGTTCCTGTTGAGACATCACAGAATAAAGAATCATCTTCTATGTTACCAGAAGGGAAAGGTAGTAAGAAGGGTAAACTATCCAAAAAACAAAGGAGAAAGAGTGGCAAATCAAACATAGAGCAGACAGAAATAGAATTTGTTCATTCTAAAAGTGAAGCCATTCCCAAATCTGAGGACCTGTTGGACATTGACATCATGGGGTTTCCTGATTCAAAGGTTGGTTTCCTCAATGTGCTATTCATACTATTTAAAAATATTGGTTGAAATAATATTTTCATTTAATTTATTTTCTTATATTTTCTTGGGTTTAAAGGTTTCCAGCATGGAGAAGTAATCTGTACTAGACTAGATAAAGTCAGTTATAGACTGAACTGATCACTTGTAGTTTTAGATTGGACCCTTATTGAGAGTATTTGCCAATGATGAACATCAATGGCTTAGATATGCAGTCTGAAGTACTGTTAATTCACAGATTGCTCCATAGTCTTTATGGGTTGCTTATAAAGTTCCTGGTTTGGGTAGTTCATTTAGTATCACATTTGAGCCTATTTCTAGGCTTGTAGAGCTTTTCATTTAAGAAGAGTGTATATGCAATTTCATACTGTTGTTTGTTTAAGAAATGTTTATATAGAAGTCCTTGTCCGTTTCGTTAATCAATATGATTTGACTAGTTGTATCTTCCAAGGAAATCCCACTTGAAGAGATTGTTCATTGAAGAAACACCATCAACATCTTAACATGAATATTATTATATTTTGAAGAATAGGTGTCAAAGTAGTTCTTGTCTTTTCCTTTCTCTTATCAACAAGACTTAGTTGCATAGTTCCTTGTATTGCTTAAAATTTTCAAATTTATTTGATAGGTTGAAGAGGATGCCGTGTGTGAACAGATCACAGCAGACCAGGGTGCAAAAGATTTAGCTTTTGTTGTGCAGAAGAAAGATGCTTTAGAGTTGCTGAAAGCCAAGGGTCCATCACCAAAGGCTTCAAAGAAGAGCAAGAAGGGTGGGCTTTCTATGTTTCTGAGCGGTGCTCTTGATGAAGCCCCAAAAGTGGTAGCTACCCCTCCACCAACACCAAAACATGAAGGTCCTGCATGGGGTGGGGCCAAGTTCAAGAAGGGTTCTGCTTCGCTTCGTGAAATCCAGGATGAACAAAGCAAAATAAAGGTAAACAAACTGGCCGGGAGCAAAGATAAGGTGGAAGATCTTTCTGATTTTGGCAGTGACGGAAAAATAAAGTTGAGTTCATTTCTTCCTTCCAGCCCAATACCTGTTACCTCATCGCGAAGTTCCCAGGTATCTGATGGAGAAATAAGCACCCCTCCTTGGGCTGCTTCAGGAACCCCTCCCCAACCTTCTCGGCCGTCGTTAAGGGACATCCAAATGCAACAGGTTTGTGATTTAAGGCTTCATTTAATGTACTTATCCTCATGTCACTGTTGTCATTGTGTAATGTCTGCTTTGAATCAGTGGATGATAGATAGCTCATTATGCATTTTGGCCTATGCATATTTTAATTCATTTTTGGTATTATGTAATTTCCAGTGTCTACTGTTGTTTAATTGAGGATGTTGTTTAAAATACAGGGAAAGAAACAACAAAGCCTTTCACACAGTCCAAAGACTACAACAGCTGGATTTTCCATCCCTACCTGTCAAGGCTCGCCGTCCGAAACAACCGGAGTGAGTCGTTGGTTCAAGCCTGAGGTGGAAACACCATCCTCAATTCGTTCTATTCAAATTGAGGAAAAGGCTATGAAAGATCTCAAGCGTTTCTATAGCAGTGTCAAGATTGTCAGAAAGCAATCTTGATGCCATCTAATAATGTATCTCATAAAGTAGTAAGAGGGGCTCTTTAGTCTTTCCTGTTCTCTACCTTGAGCATTACCATTTTTTCTCATCCTTTTTCACTTTCCTTGTTAGTACAATAACTGAATTAATCTGTACAGTAGTTGCAGTGTACATCCTTTCTTTTCAAATCGAAATTGTAGTTTTAGTTTCTTAGCATCTGGGTATTTTCCATTTTCTGTGTTTCCCAACTAGAACTGTATATGACCCAAGATTTTTTTATGTACTCATTTTTAACCGTCTCAACTCTCAAGTTAGAGACTGGTCAATAATGATCCTGAACCTGATGTCAAGGGCAGCCATGGTTACAGATTTCCCTGACTCAAGTTGCTTCAAGGCTTAAGAATGTCAGAATAAGAGGGCACTTCTTTCCAAATAAGGGTTTTGTATGGTCCCATACTTGGGGTATTGCATCAATCTTCAACCCCTAATCTCACCCACTATATTATATACATCCACCTAGTGTTGTGACCCTTCTCAACTGCCTTAAAGTTGTTCCATTTTTAGTTGAGGAATATCTGGACTTTGGAGTGATAATAATTGTTCAAATTGCTTTTTATAAGCTTTATGTATGCCAGCAATTTAAGAGACTCTATCAACCTTTTAGCTTTACAAGTCAAGTTCATTTATTTATTTTAAATAAAGCTTTCTGTTCTATTGCCTGGGTTTGGTTAAGCAGCATTCACTTTAGGCAGCAGGAAAAGATAATCGGATGAAGAGTAGTTGAAAAGGAAAAGATGACACCCATATTTGGTATTATTATTGAAGGTTTGAAACTAGGGTGATTCGGATGGGTCTAATTTGAATCATTGTAGGTTTGTCTTTAACAATTGAAAGTGACATTTTCATAGAAATATGGAAAATTATTTTCCAACGCATATAACTTCTATTTTTGTTTTTAATTTAAATTATTTTGCATTTTAAAAAATAATTCTAGGAATATTAAATGTAACTAAACATTTTTTTTTATAGAACTAAACACGTTTTCTTAATATACTAAGAAATAACAGTTTTAGTTATTGGAAATATAATAACATTTTGTGAAACAAACACTCAATAATTTTTTTTTATATTCTTGTGGGCAATAAATTTCAACATGTATATACTGTTATTAATGTAAATCAAGGATTTATGCCATTAATCAATACTAAAATATGCTTGGTATAGTAATTAGATAACCATGCATCATTTTTGTGCTGTTGGTATATTTATTATTTATTCATACTTGTATCTTTTTTCATGAGTACTTTTTATGCTTTTTTTTAATACTATCAACTGGTAAAAATTTAGCCGATAAAAAAAACTGGTTAAAAATTATAATTGGTATAATTTTTAAAGTAAATATTATAAAAATTAACAAATTTATTATAACATTTTGTATTGAACGATAGTGTATAAGCCTAGTGTAATAGCATTTACTCTTTTTTTGGGCATATTATATATCCTCTAATTCAAAATGTTCAAATTATCTTTTGATCCCCCTACCAAAGTTACATTCAAGTGTTACTATTTTAGCTTTAGAAGCTATAATTGGACATGGCGCATACTTTCAGATGAAGTTCTACCTTGTAAACCGTTTCCCTACAATTTTTACTTTACGGCCTCATATATATAACCCATCATTAATAAAATTCATCAATACTATTGTTGTTTTTATTCAAAACCTTCATAACGAACTGTACTGTTTAATTTACATCAACTCTGCCAGGAGAAAATAGCATTCTTTAACTTTTAAATAAGGTATATATAGTCATATACGGTGAATGTTTTCACCTTTTATACGAATGCTTATATGTACAAAATTTTAGTAAAAGTTACTAGCATTTTGAAATGCTTATGCCAAGACAAAAACAGTTAAGCAGGCTGGATTCTTAGGCAAAAGAACCTAAATAATACACTTTAAATAAAAAATTACTAAAAAGGGGCTGTTTGGAAACTATTTACCAAAATGGGGCAGTTGGTCATGCCCACTTCTGGGCGTCACCTATTTCTGCCACGTGTCATGCACAGATGAATCGATGTGTATATAAACTTCAGAAGGTCATAACTTTTGACTGGGACGTCCGATTGACACGAAACCGGTGGCCATGCGCTCGAAATTGAGAGGAGAAGGCCTGGGCAAGTTGCCAATAGATCTTTTTTTTCTACCCCAAAAGCATATATAATACGTCAAATTCTGACAGTCGGATCAAAAGTTATGGCAGTTTGAAGTTTCCGCAAAAATCGGTTTCCCAAATTTTTGCAACCCAGAATCTGGAATACTTTAGATGCTTTTGGTATTTTTCCACACAAATATAACCTAAAAGAAGTTACCACACAAAAATTCACAAAAAAATAACAAGCCTAGCTATCAAAACAAAAAATCACAAGTAATTCAGAAAAACTAGTTACTATTCATTACTATTCCTTGCTATTCCTTGCGACTGCCGCAGCTTCCTAGTATGCGCGGCTTGCTTCCTTGCTGCCTGGTGTGCGGATTGCTTCCTTAATACCCTAATTGGACCTGCAGAATTGATCAACACAACCAAATATGCAAAAAACCAAAACCTTGAACACAATTATAACAAACCTATTTCCACTCACGCACAGTGGATGCCGTCCTAAACTTAAACCAAACTTATATGAAAATCCTTATAAAAAATTAACAGAAAAATGGGATGAAAAGAGAAAAAAATAAATAAAATCATAATGATCAAATTTATATAGCAGAAAATAAGGTTGGGCCAATTATAACAGGATTAATGTTGGGCTGTGTTTAGGTTCGAACTACTCTCTCTCTCTTTGGAATATTCTGATTTCTGACTCACTCACCGTCCAATGGCTCCTGCTATTGCATACGGATCTCTATAGCCTAAACCCTCTTTCACATACTCTCTCTCTCTCTCTCTCCTTTGGCTAGATGGAAATGAAAAGTATGAAGCATTAATAACTTCTCTTCCCTCGTTTCAGTTATTGGGTATGTTAAAAAACCACACTTTAGTTTGGTCCTCCATCTCACTGGCAGCAACGCTACTTCTGAAATTTTACTTTGCTTTTCAGTTCCCATGAAATTGAGTCTTGAATGGGTACATATTGGTTGTTGCTGGGTACAGGGTGGAACCCCGTTTATGTGGCAGATATGATAATTGAGTTGAGTTGAAGAGTTTCTCTTTTAACCTACCCAGAAATTTTGTTTTTGAAATGAGAATAAAGTGCTAGTGAAAACCCAGGTTTTTGTTTCTTTGGTTCT
>PYAF01003444.1:340495-352892 GCA_007407185.1 Glycine tomentella
TAGCTGATAAACAAAGTGTATTTATTTATTTATTTTTAAAATTGATTAAAATGATATGGAAAATTATTTTATTTTTTTAAAAAAATTATTAATATCTCTCTCTAAACAAAACACATCTAATCAATTTTTAATGGCTCAATTTTTGTCTTTGTTTCCATTGTTATTCTTCTATATTTGTTCCATATTTATTTTTTGCTTCCTTTTTTTTTTCTTAAACGGTGCTTTCATGAATTTATACGATAATTAGACAATATAATTTATATTTTTCATATGAAGAATGATGTCAACGTGAATATGTGAAGAGAGACTAAAAATAAGTTTTTTAAAAAACAAATATAAGAACTAAATTAAATAATATGAAAGTATGAAAACTAAAAACAAAATTTCATAACTAAAAATAATTTTTTTTTCTTAAAAGAAGATATTTTTTCTTAAAAAAAATAATAAATAAAAAATGTCATGTAAGTTAAACAAGTGTACTTACAAACAAACAGGCAGAACAGCTTTACCCAAACGCCAGTTCCTAACCTCTTCATCACACTGTGGACTGTTTGTTGCATTTGAATTTGCATGAGCTGCTATTTTCCATTTCCAGAACCCTTTTTTCTGATTTTTTTTTTCCTTTTCTCTCTCTTTCTCTTGATCACCACTCTCTCTGAAAAACCATGGTGGGTTTTCTCTTTCTGAAGGGGAAAACAAACAAACGTGAATGCAATCGAATCATCATCATAATCTTTGTTACCATTCATTTCTGTTATTGTTGTTTTTGCATTGCAATTGTTTCATGAGATGTGCTAATCAATTTGCCTCACGTTCGTGCATTGTTGTTTGATCAGAATATAATCGCGGGAGCTTTCAAGCCTCCATGCAAGATCTCAATCTGTCTTGCTGAAGGAAGTATTCGCAAGCAGGTGTGTTGATGCGTTGTGCTGCAATTTTCGTTGATGAATATAGTGATGTCAATGAAAATGAACATGAACATGAACCCTTATTTTTTCCATCATGTTTAAAATTTGTGCTTATTGGGGTTTGTTTCCTTATTTTGCATAATTTTATTCTAGTGTATTAATGGGAAAGTTGGACCTTTGTTTGTGTATGTATCTCAAATAAGAAGTTTTTCATAAAGGGAGCTCCGTGTGCCTCTTTTCATCACAGAGGGGTTTCAGAGTCAGAGTACTGTATGTACCAGTTAAAAATTTCACTTATTGCTGTCATAAATGGTTTGCAACAGCAATTGTGGATGCAATTGTCAAGATTTTTGGGTACCACTAACCGCAATGCGACCACAATGGTGGCCAGTGGCCACATTAGCTGCATTTGTTTGTGTTGAGAATCAGGAATTTAATGATACTGATGTGATAGGATATGATATCTGATTTAGAGAAAACTAAATATCCTCTAATTATATGTAATCGATACTACCTGTCTATATAAACAAGCATCCACTGTGTACTCTGACACACAGTTTACACACAAATATCCCTCTTTATTTTCTCTTATTTTACAGTTTGCAATTTTCCACAATATCAAGCTTTGCAACTAAGTCACAACCGCAACTGCAATTTAAAACTTTGGACTGACAGGATATCTAAATGGTTTCAATATCAGAATCCAAGTGGGTTTCTATTTTCTATGTTTGGTCCTAATCTGGCCCGCATATGACATGAAATTATAAAGTAATGTCATATACTGTAATGGCTCAGTGATCTGATTGGCATGGTAATTTGTGATAAATGGTATAATTTTATGTAATAGAAAGTGGCTAGTCCATGACTTGATCTTTATATACCAATGCTCAATTTATGAATTTTTATTTTAGATTTGGGATGTCTGGATAGGTATTGTGCTTTCTTTCTTATTGTAACATGCTAATCCCTCTTAGTATATCATTGCTACAGGAAAATGTACTTTTGTTTATTTATTAACTTTCCTTATTATTGTTACCAATATTATCACTATAACACTAAGTAAGATTAGGATTTAGCTTGCAGGATCCTGGGAAAGGATATTTCATTCATTTTTCAAAAGCTTTTACAAGGCCACTTTTGTTTTCATTGGCAAATGTTAGTTTTACAAGGCCATCTTGATTTATACTTTTGTATTCTCTTGTTTGCTAGGTTCGCATAAAGAAGGAAAATGGTCAAATGGTCATGGTTCCTCTGTATCAAAGTCAGGAGAATATAGTTGGGGAGGTATACTGCATGGCATCACCAACTGTCATGTTTTACTTTTGATCTGGGGATTCTGTTCTGTTAGTAGACTGGAATTTAATTGTTGATAATTTGGGACCAGGTTATTATTGAACCTTCAAATGGGAAGAAGGTCGAACATAATGGTGTAAAAATCGAGCTTCTTGGTCACATAGGTGTGATTCCTTTGGGTTTTCTTTTTTTTGGTACAAGTGTAGGACTGTTTTCTGTAAATGCAATAGCCATTGTCACTGATGGGCTGATGGCAGTACCCTTAATTGCATCTTATTTGTAATTATGTGTTTTTGTGTTTGTCTATAACTTCAAATGAAAAGTAAAGTGTTTAGCTTGGATCAATACAACAATTATATCTGTATTCTTTTTATTTATTTATTTATTTATTATTATTTTGTTTGTTTATCATGATCTAAACTTGCGCATAGCGTAAAGCCTCCGGGCAATGGGGTACGTAGTTTTTTTGTAAAGTTGTGTCTTGGTGACTTGTTGGTCATGGGTTCGAATCCAGAAACAACCTCTTTGCATATGCAAGGATAAGGCTGTGTACAATTTCCCTCCCCCTTACCTGCGCATAGCGAGGAGCCTTCAGGCAATGGGGTACGTAGTTTTTTTTTTTTTTTTTTTAGGGCGAGTCCTGACACAAAGGTAAAGTTGTGTCTTGGTGACTTATTGGTCATGGGTTCGAATCTGGAAACAGTCTCTTTGCATATGCAAGGGTAAGACTGGATACATTATCCCTTCCCCTTACCTGCGCATAGCGTGGAGCCTCTGGACAATAGGGTACTTAGTTTTTAGTTTTTAGTTTTTATCATGATCTAAACTTGTGGTTGAATGTGTATATATATATATATAGATAGATAGATAGATAGATAGATAGATAGATAGATAGATAGGTAGATAGATAGATATATATATCATATTCAAGATACCTAGCGAAAAGGAAGCTGGATTAGAATCTTTCTATGCCTTGGATCAATACGACAATTATATCTATATTCTTTTTATTTATTTATTTATTTATTTATTATTTTGTTTGTTTATCATGATCTGAACTTGTGGTTGAATGTATATATATCATATTGAAGATACCTAGTAAAAAGGAAGCTGGATTAGAATCCTTTTATGATCCTTCGCTCCTTACTATATACTCTGGTTACAGAGCAGAGCCCTTTTTCCTCTTCTTTTATTTTAGCTTTGTTTCTCTCTTTTGTCCTATTCTCGATTTATCATTGGGTTCATCTATCACCGACCCCAATTAATTTGGGTTAAAGGTGCTGTTGATGTTGATGTTGTTATTTTATATGTTGTCCCCATGGATATTATTGGTATATGGAGTTAATTTTGTGTACAATGACTTCAGTGGGCGCATTATTTTTTAGTCTTGTGTGTGTATATAATGAATGATGCTCTCATTTCCTTGCTTGAAGAGTTGTATTTTGATAGAGGCAACTTCTATGACTTTACTTCTCTTGGTAAGTTCAAGCCTATACAACTGAGATCTTTCCTTTTTTGTCTTTTCATTTCTACTCTTTTACTATTCTTAGATGTTTTTTGTAGAGGCGTTTGAATAATTACACTTTTGCTTGTCATACTTATAATACACACTATACATCTAAATCATGTTTGTATTTAGAAGCTCATATACGTAATCCATTTTGTCCTTTTTTTTACCCTCCAAAGTGTCATGCTCTTTGTGGGGAGCATCACGATGCTTTTGATGTAATATTGGACTATTGGTTAGAGTTTATATGATAATTCTCCATAGTTTTTAACTCCCTGTAACTTATGTGCAGTACGTGAACTTGATGTTCCCGGCAATTTATATGAAAGGAAAACATACCCATTTGAATTCTCCACTGTTGAAATGCCATATGAATCATACAGTGGAATTAATGTTAGGCTAAGGTATGATAATTATTTTACTTCTATGGTAACTGTGAATTTTTAATTTCTCTGTTTTTTCTTTACTTTTCTTCAATAAATTTGTTATGGAATAATTATATTCTCTAATGTAAATTTTTAAAAGACAAGCAGCTAATGGTTGATGGTTATTGAAGTTGAACTGTAAATTAATATATTCTCGTTGGAAAGCAAAACAGAGGATTTGGTGGGGTGGTAAAGGTTGGCTATTATATTGCTGTTATGGGAAGGGTCAAGAGTCAAGACCACTTGATCAACTTAAGAGTCAAATGCCATATGAAAGAAATATTTCACCTATAAGCATAAGCTGCGAAGATAGTGCTGAGGAGTTACTTTCATGACTCTAGCATTGTATTAACTTTTAAGCTATATATCTAAGTGGTAACCTTAGTTGGAAAAAATGAAAATATTATTTTTCCTACATTATTTAAACATGAAGGAAATCAAATTTTCCTGCATAATGTTGAAGAATCACAAGATTGTTTTGGTATTAGTTCAACTGATCATATCAAATTTGTTCTAAATCATTGTCATGCTTGTTAGTATAGTTGCTTCGAAATCAGGCTACATATAGAATTTAACCCTATAATTGCATTCTAGAATGGTGAAATAATAATCAATGAGAAGAAACAAAAATTGGATAGCTGTAGAAATCTATTTTGCTCAGTGGACAGAAGACTGCAAAGTTTACTTTGTCTCTTGGTTGGTGTATTCGTAAAATCAGTGACTTATCGTGCTAACCTTTCACTTTTGCTTCTAGTTCCTCTCCTTATAACTGCTATCGTATCGGTCATTTCTGGCCTCCATGCCTTCTCCTTGAAATATGAATACACACCATAGTGATTTAGTTTACTTTTGGACTATTGGGTGGTTCTGATACAATCTCAGAATTGTGATTTCAATTCACCCTGGATAAAGAGGATATTCTGAATAACATGCACTCCTTTCTTATTATTTTTGCTGAAAATTCATACAAGGTTTACTCAAGAACAAGGATGGACACTTCCTCCTTTTCTTGCCAGAACTACTCTCTACTCTTGAGACCACTGTCTCATACAAGAGCCTCACCTTACAAAGTAATAATTTCTCACACACCCCCTCAAAAGACCCTACTGCTTCCCTATTTATAATACAAACAGAAATAACTAACTCACTAACTTCTAATATTCTATTTTTTTTTTTATTTTCCTCTGATATATTTTCCATTCACTTTTATTTTGATCTAGCCGGTCTGCATACTTAATCAGCTAGTCTGTATCAGGTTCTCTGACCCATTAATTCACAGTTACCATCAGACTATATCGATGATTTATTGTTCAGCCAAAAAAGTAATTAAAGGTGGAAAGAGATGAACATAATGACTTAACTGAATGCATTAAATCCTTTTTTGGCAATCATGCAGGTACATTTTGAAAGTGACAATTAGTCGAAATTATGTCAACAACATTGTGGAATACATGGATTTTGTAGTGAGTTGATTTTCTACTATATCATGATGACTTTCAAAGCTTGCCTGGTATATGTTCCCCATCGTTTTGATTATCAAACAGATTTTTGGTGGTTTAAGTTGTTCTTGACTGCATATTTGAATCATGTGAAAGCATACAATAAATGGCCTATATGACTGTCTGTACTTCTGTTTTTGTAACTTAGGTCCTCAAATTTCTCATAGTACATCAAATGCATTCTAGTACTACTAACTGAATTAGTTTTAATTTTAACTTTGAAGACATGGAGGCAGGCGCCATGTGAAAATTCTTGAAACCAAATTTGTTGTTGACCCAAGCTTTAGATAGTTTTTTTAATAAAAAGAATTTTATTGAGACGATGGGAAATGATTAGAAAATAGAAGGAATGATAAGGAAACCTCCAACCTCCTTAATAAAAATTCAAAACAGAAAACATATCTGCTATTGAGACCTCATTAAAAAGGCCATGTGCTTTGCATCAAATAGAAGCCAAACATCTAATCTTGTCCAAAATAAATGGTGTAGAATTAAATCATTGTTGACAATATAGAGTTATGCTCCAACTAAATGCACCATGTTTATTAATTGCTTTTTCCATGTCACTTATTTGATTATACTTTTATTTCCTCAACATTTCAATCTCGGTTCATTCTGTAATATCAAAATATTTGTGAGGAGTGCTGCAATGTCTTCATTTTGTCGTCCTTATATGCAGATAATTATGGTGAACTATACAAAAACCTTATTTTTTTACTACATTCTCTTTTCAGGTACGCAATTATGCTCCAGCCCCACCCATTAATAACAGCATTAAGGTGAGGAGTGCATGGTGGTTATCAGTAGATGCGTATTTCTAATTGCCAATTTGGCTCTCATTAATTTGATAATTCAACCTATATATCTCAAATAGAGAATGTACTGGAAAGTTTTGTCCATACTCCACTTTCTGCATCTAGTTTAAGCTTCATGCTCGATCACGTTAAACTTGTATTTTTTCCATTCATGCTATAAAATATAAATTCCTTACTCTGATGCTGTTGTGTTTGTTAAAAAAAAAAAATGCTTGGATCAGTTTCTATTTTGAGTCCTCTCCTTTGCAACTAGAGTGATTGAGGGAGTTGTTTTTAGTTACAAGTAATGTGGTTGTTAATCTAATCGTATACTCTAATGAGAATTGATATTACTTAATATCAGGTTAACTTTTTGTTAACTTTATGCTTCATGCAGATGGAAGTAGGAATTGAAGAATGCTTACACAGAGTTTGAATACGGCAAAAGCAAGTGAGTCTTAAATAGCTCATGAAGTCATGATTAGATAAACATCTTTAATGCTCTTAAAGAAAATTAAAGGAAACTTGCTTGTGGTGATTAAAAAATTAACAGGTATCATCTGAAGGATGTCATCCTTGGCAAAATATATTTTCTTCTGGTGAGAATCAAAATAAAAACCATGGAACTCGAAGTCAGGCGCCGAGAGTCAACTGGATCTGGGACCAACACATATGTTGAGACAGAGACCCTTTCAAAGTTTGAGTTGATGGATGGTGTTCCAGTCCGAGGTTTGTGGTCTTTATAGTTTACTTCACTTTTATTTTGAAAAATGATTTTCTACTCTATAATATGCATGATGTTTGTCTATTAGTGAATAGTGAAATGACATCCCTATTTTAATCCCATGTTAACAGATATGTTGAGTTTCATTATGCATTGGATGTTGGAACCTAGCTCTTCTAAAAAAATTGATGCTACAAACATTAACTAAGATTAGCATTAGAGGAAGTACAAAAACCTACTAAGTATTATCAAATAGTATTAAAAGAGGAAAAAAGGAAAAGGAAAAGAAAATAGGATCTGCTAACATAGATCTTGAGATCTATATTTCTGTTTTATTTTCTTTCCCTACATGGCTGTCTCCTACAATTTATTTTTCACTTTTACAATTTCTAGGGCACAATAAAGATTATTGTGTTTAGTGCATACATTATTGTTTTGCCTGGTCTAATGGAATCCTTTGTTAAATTGTCTTATACTTTTAATTAGTTGAAAAATTAATTGGAATACTAGACTTGTGAGGTAAGTTTATTCAGGAAACAAAATGGCACTGGATGTTGGGGATAAATCCAAGAACGAACCTCCTTTTTTAGCCAAGTGGGAGTGGGGAAACAAAATGAAATAACTAATTCAAAACACAAATCCATAATGCAATAATTAAATGAACAAATATCACATTTGTTGAGAGTGGGTATGGCAATTCTGGTGTCATATTTTTAGTTACAAAATATGTCTCAAACTTTTGACAAATACTCTTTCAATACAAGAAGAAACCATTTTTAATCATACTTGTTATTGTTGATTTTTTTTTTTTATCGGTAAATGTTAGTGGTTAGTTTTTTATTAGTAAGAAAGATTTGAAGCTGTGACCTCCCCCCGCCGTCTCTCCCTTCACCATTAAACCAACCTTATAACTCCTATAAATGATATTTTTAATCGTTGTAATTGAACAACGCACTAGCATAAGGCTAAATGCTTTCAAATTATAACCAACTTTTCACATTAGTATTTCAATTCAGGTTATCTTAGTTTGTCAAATTTGAAATTTGCATTAGTATTTCTCTGTTTTCTGATCTTGAAAGGGATGCTTGTACAGGATGATTTACTTTGTAATTAAAAATAGATTTTATTCCTTTTTCTGGCTAAAATCAATACATAATTGCATATTAGTGTTGCTGATATTGACTTTTCAGGAGAATCAATTCCTGTGAGATTGTTCCTCAGTCCATATGAGTTGACCCCCACATACCACAACATCAACAATAAGTTCAGTGTGAAGTACTTTCTAAATCTTGTTCTTGTGGATGAAGAGGACAGACGGTACTTCAAGCAGCAAGAAATCACAGTATATCGGTGAAAACTCCTGAATCTTAGTCCAGGGATTATTAGGAATTTTTTCTGTTTTTGTTACCACTTGTGAGTGGAAAGTTTTCTAATAATTTAACTGTAGTTATTAGAAAGAGGGTAATAGCTCTTTGATCTTAATTCAGAAAAAGAAAGTGGGTAATAGCGGTATTATTCTATTCTTTTTGTTTATTTTTCCTTCACGGGTATGTAACAAACCATTTCCTAATTTTTAACATCCAACTTGGCTTATTTTACACTACAAATGAATTCTAGTAAGACATGTACATGGAAGCAGTGTTTGATCTTACTTTTTGGGGGCTTTCTTATAAATAAATAAATAAAAAGTTGATGAAAAAACATTCTCTTAAACGTTAAAAAATTTATCGATTAAATAAATTATTAAGATCGAGTTAATGGTAGTTTAATTTTTATCGTACAACAATTTTAAGATGAGCAAATTGAAAGCTTTAGCAAGAATGTATTGGCATGTTAAAATTTAATATTTTTCATAGAAAATAATAAATAATATAAGAATTAAAAAGAATAAAAGAGTATTGAATAATTAAATAATTGAATATAAATCTAAAATATAAATTTTAAAATAATTTTATAGATGAATTAGATGATTTTTTTATTAAAGGAGTACTGAATCTATTTAACTCAAATGATCAACTTGCAAACATTAATCACATTTATCACAATCTCTAAAGACACTCGTGCTGCTGAGTGCTTTTCCACTCAAGCATACGCCACAATCCAGTCTTCAACTATTAGCAATTACAAAAATTGCAAAACTTTTAAACGGTACATGAATAAAATGATGAATGAAGTTATTCAACAAAAAACAATGTACTTAAATGTTACAAATACACCCTATTTTTAACCCTCACAACACTTTTTTATATACATTATGATCTTTTGTCAGCTGAATGGACAGTACTATTTTTATCTTATGTTAAATTGTATTATGCTATTTTCTTGTCCATAATTGTATTATACTCTAGTGTAGCGTGGTTAATATGAATTTTTTTTTTAAAATGTAATATAACAAAACAAAAGACCATATGAGAAAAGATAGAGCCAAAATTCAACATGTTTCTAGATTCCTATGCCAATTAACAAAAAGACATTTGGATACTCAGGACCAGTTGCATGGATACCAAATGACCATCCATCTCAGATTTTAATTTTGAAGATAACAACAATCCACAATTGAAACCTCTCCAATGAAACACCAGAAAATAATGTAAGCATGTACCCTCACTCTCTTATGTCTGGTGAAAAAGTTTTTATCCAAGAATGAATTTACAACCATCATACCATGTGATGGCCTTCGAGTTTCAAACACAACAATTTCCATTAGTTGTTTGTTTTGCAATGATAATTAGCAAAAGTCAGGGTCATTTTAGCTGAAGTGTGACTGACAATCATTAAGAATCACCTCCATTCTACACAAATGATAACAATTTCTGCAAAATAAGGATGTGCACATAGCAATCATATGCCCCAATCAATAACATCTCTGCACCTCATTGTAAACAAATTTCTATCACAGTAGAATGTAAAAAACATCAGTACTGCCACTCCTTAGAGACAACCAAAAAACAGTCACAGTAATATTTACTCCTTCAATGTTGTGGTTGGTGAAACACATAGGAAATAACCTAATTGCATTATATCCTACTAAAATTGGAGTGTTGATCTCACAATAACCTGCTGAGGGACTTGATAAGTAATTTCAAACTCTTTCTTGTAGCTTCATCGCTGGTGAAACCCAAAATATCTGAGCTAACATTCTGCAATGATGTAACAAAAAGTGATCAATGAAGTAACAACATTATTGATATTAGTTATACTTATAGGCCATTTAAAAATTAGGGTCCTACCTCAATGTTCTTCAGGGTAAAAATAAGAGTATATATGGACTTTTGGAGCAGTTCAGTGTTCTCAGGGGTCATAATGGATGAGTGTACCCTTCTGCAAAAGCGTTGAACAATTTCGATTAATTAGAATACAACAAAAGATTTAAACCAACTATTATATTAAAGAATGTTCTGAGTGTAAAATAAAAATTAAATAATCTTATTATATCAGTTCAATTATAGTAAGCATAAGTGTCATGGATCTTCATGGTTAAGCAACGACACTAGAAAATGACATTATCTTTAGAGGACTCTCAAACAGTATCCATTTCATAATTATGAACAAAGAAAATAAAATAAAATAATAACACTTATTTTTTAAGTTTATTTTGAAATTAAACGCACATATCATTTTGCCATTTGTTATTTCCTAGAAGAAAAAAGAAAGAACCCACAGATAATGAAACTCATAATATTCTCTATAGTCTATATCCACTTTGCTCATCTTTCTCCGAATTCTTCAACTTTTCTATCCTTAAAATTTCTCTTTGACAAAACATTTTTCATTTTTTTCTCCATTGCTTCCTTTCACGCATACACATATTGGTAAGAGAACTTTACATGCAATTTCAACATTTTAGGGATAAAGGTTAAAAATAAGACATGTTATGAGTTACAAACACATCATGTTCTCACCTTATCTTTACAATCTCCTCATGCAGGATCTATCCCAAGGTTATATGTTGGGTGGCGATGCATATGACTGTTGTAAAAGTCGCGAGTATAATTGCAGAACATTCTGGACTGCATGAGATTGCAAGTTTAATCTCATAAGCTACAATCCGTTTTGATCTTTTCGTATGGGCCATTGGGGTTCACTTTGTGTCGGGTTTCAGTTCAAGGCCCGTTTTTTTTATATGGATTCTCTTTACAACTAAGTTCACACAACTTCGTTGTCTGCTCGTCTAGACTCTCCATTCTTCACTGTGTGTGATTAGCAGGTTTCTTTTCTTGTTTGTGTGATTAGCAAGTTTCTTTTCTTGTTTGTGTGATTCGCCCCAATTGCCCAGTTCTTCTTGCTGCATAAGAACAGAACTTATGCCTCTGCTTTGTATATGGGTAACACAAACTTATGCCTCGGTTTTCCCCAGTTATGCAATTTGCGGGTTTCGTATTTGATTAACACATTAAAGTGTTTTTTTTTAACACGTAATACATTTTTTTCTTTACACACATAATAAATCTTTTTTTTTGTATACGACTATTTTCTTCTATTTAATTGACAGAGGCATAAGAATATAGAACTTCTAAAATGTTGACACATAATAAAACTGTTTTATTGACATGCATTAAAGTTTTCTTATTTTGTTATCTTTTGCCTCTATTTTGTATGCCTATAATACTATTTTATGAAATGTTTTCTGTTTATTTTATTGGTGAAATGTTGTTTTCTGAAATGTTGACACTTGATAAATCGTTTTTATTGAAAATAGTGTGGTTAAATAGTGGACATGGTGCCACCATGGCAGAATGGCATGGTAATTTTTTGCATAGGCAATTTGTGAAGGGAGGCCTGCCATGGCGGTGCCACAAGGCGCAATTGCCAATTGCGTGTTTATATGGCAAATTTCTGTCTTCCACCCATGTAATAAACTTAAGAATATGAATTTTCATTTACGATCAGTTCAATGTTTATGAATGAGAGGATATTTTCCTTGCCTGTGTCATTTTAATTATATGTACACCTTCATATATAATTGCATAATTTTGGAAGATCTTACGATCCATGTTACAATTTTTGATTTACGATCTTTCATCTACCTTTCGATCCCGTGCAAGGTTTCAATTTTTACAACATTGTGTATATGTATGCATGCTAAATTAGAGTTGAACAGATGCCAGAGGTTTACAAACTAACCTCAAATCCTCAGTTGCTTGTGTAAGGCTTCGGGTTAAATTCTCAACTTCCTTCAA
The DNA here is from genome assembly GCA_007407185.1 of Glycine tomentella. Taxonomy (NCBI): domain Eukaryota; kingdom Viridiplantae; phylum Streptophyta; class Magnoliopsida; order Fabales; family Fabaceae; genus Glycine; species Glycine tomentella. The sequence goes on from PYAF01003444.1 coordinate 352,826, forward strand.
CAGGCCACTATCACGGACTTCAGTCAACAAAGGTTGAACATCTTCAGCCATGGCTTTCATCTGTGAC
>PYAF01003444.1:359881-370270 GCA_007407185.1 Glycine tomentella
ATTTTTTTCTCTTTTCATCCCATTTTTCTGTTAATTTTTTATAAGGATTTTCATATAAGTTTGGTTTAAGTTTAGGACGGCATCCACTGTGCGTGAGTGGAAATAGGTTTGTTATAATTGTGTTCAAGGTTTTTGTTTCTTGCATATTTGGTTGTGTTGATCAATTCTGCAGGTCCAATTAGGGTATTGAGGAAGCAATTCGCACACCAGGCAGCAAGGAAGCAAGCCGCGCATACTAGGAAGCTGCGGCAGTCGCAAGGAATGGCAAGGAATAGTAATGAATAGTAACTAGTTTTTCTGAATTACTTGTAATTTTTTGTTTTGATAGCTAGGCTTGTTATTTTTTTGTGAATTTTTGTGTGGTAACTTCTTTTAGGTTATATTTGTGTGGAAAAATACCAAAAGCATCTAAAGTATTCCAGATTTTGAGTTGCAAAAATTTGGGAAACCGATTTTTGCGGAAACTTCAAACTGCCATAACTTTTGATCCGACCGTCAGAATTTGACGTATTATATATGCTTTTGGGGTAGGAAAAAAAGATCTATTGGCAACTTGCCCAGGCCTTCTCCTCTCAATTTCGAACACATGGCTACCGGTTTCGTGTCAATCGGACGTCCGAGTCAAAAGTTATGACCTTCCGAAGTTTATATACACATCGGTTCATCTGTGCATGACACGTGGCAGAAATAGGTCACGCCCAGAAGTGGGCATGATCAACTGCCCCATTTTGATAAATAGTTTTCAAACAGTCCCTTTTTAGTAATTTTTTATTTAAAGTGTATTATTTAGGTTCTTTTGCCTGGATTCTTATGTGACACGTATGTTATATAAAGATTGGTGAATTAATTTCCCCATGCGTTGGATTCTTCGGTTCATTCAACGCAATCGAAGTTTTTTTTTTTTTTTATTTATTAGTTTTAAATATAACACAGAAAAGCATGTGATTATCGCTATGATAGGACATAAATAGTTGGTTGGACCTAGGTGGTTAAATTTCCCACCACACCAACACTCACATAGCGAGATTCACACAGAAGGAAATTACTTTTGTTAATTTTCATTTCTCTAGGAAAGATATTCTTGTTTTCTTTTCAGAGGATCTCGAAAAGATTCTTGTTAATTGTTATACATCCACCAAAGAACTGAGAAAATACTTCTTATATAAAAATTTCGGTATTTATTGGTTAAATATGTGACATGGACGTGTCACTTTTCCTTCTTAGTTGTGGAGCATTCTGAGGGTAAATATAGATTTAGGTATTTATTGGTTAAATATGTGCAATATATAAAATTTTTAAACTATTCTTTACTACATTATCAAGTGGTTAATTTGATACTCAACTCATGATGTCTATGAGGAGTTTATATAAATTAAATTTCTGGCAAATGTTACATGATTCTTTTTCAGTGATTTGTTTACAGTTACAAACTATCCTAGCTTAGTGTCTTTATAGCCAAACAAAAGGGGAGACATGGAAAATCAATAGCCTGTGCACAATAAGAAATTGCTTGCTGCTCCTTTGCTCTATTTTCCCTTTGCATAGAAATCATACATTTTGTCAGAAGGAGATTATAAGAAAAAACAATGGCAATGAAGAGCAAAAGAAAATAAAGTTGATTGGAAATGTAGTGGGGGCAAGTGGCAACTTGAGGAAGGTCTCGACGAGAGAAAGCAAAAGGTGAAAAATCCACTAAAAATTATGATGTGATAACCCCAAGAACAATGTGAATTTTTTAGTGTATGTCTGGAACAGAGACCAATTATTTGATGTTGATGATGTGACGTTTCTCGACGCGGCATGAAAGTGTTTTAAAAGAAACTACCAAGATGAGAAACAAGAAGATTGTTTTATGACATAGGAGAAATGTGCACAATCATGGGAGAAAACACACTTCTTCACTATTCTTGTCCTTTCCATTTGCAATTGTGCTGAACCACTTCACCTAGACCGACAAATAGTTAATGTTCATAGTGTCAAAATTGAAGAAATATTTAGTTCTTATTTAACCAATAATGATAGGTGAGATCATCTTATCTGTGTTTAGAATTATCATCTTTCTTGTGAGGATGACAAATTTGTTTACTAAACAATTTCATTTGTGGAGAAAGGGAAATCCTACATTGTCACAAAGGTCATTGATATTAATAAAGAAAAACATTAAACATATGGAATTAAAAGTGTTGTCTAACTTATTTTCAAATAAAAATGAGATTAAACAACCGATTACACTAAATTGAGTGTGTTTTGGCGAGACATTTAGTTAATTTTTAACTCTTTTTATTAGTTAAAAATTTGTTTGACTATTTGGTAAAATATTTTTTAAATTTTAACATATTCTAATATTTTTTGATACGCTATTTTTAAAATACTAGCTTCTAGTTCTTTATATTTATTTTATTTTTGGTTATGTTTGATAAAATTAGATAAAAAGTTAACTGATGAAGCTAGAAAACTACTTTATTAAATGGTAAATGTTTAATAAAATTATCTATTGAAATAGTTAAAAAATTTAAAATTACATAAAAGATAAAAATAATAAAATTTTACTAGAATAGATTAAAAAGGAAATTCAATAAATGTTTAAGAACAAAATGGAAATAAATAATAAAAATCAGAAGCTAGAATCTATCATTTTAAAAAATGAAACTTCAAAGTAGCATATCAAAAAATGATAAAAACTATTAAAAAAAACTTGTTTACCAATAAGTCAAATAAACTTTTCAGCTAGTAAAAAAATTAGAAGTTATATAACTGAAATATATTGTCAAATATAATCTTTGTTTTTGAACATTTATTGAATTTCCTTTTTAATCTATTATATTTAAGGTGAAATTTTATTATTTTTATTGTATATGTTATTTTATATTTCCAACTATTTCAATAGATAATTTTATCAAACACTTATAATTTTTTTTAACTTTCAGCTAATAACTAACTTTTAACTAGTTTTTATCATACATAATCTTATTCTCAAATACAAATGAGGTTAAGCAACCTATCATACTTGATTGATGTAATTAATAGCTGTAACCAATTATGTTAAAGTATATAAGAGAATTGCAGCAATAAGATGAGATGATTTTGTTTAATCCTTTTTTTATATGGAGTAAATTAGAGAACCTCGAAATTAAAATTTTGAATTATAACCCGGGTTTTATTATTTTGGTTGGTGAAAAGCTTGGTCATTCAATATCTCTTAAGTATGCAATGTTAACTAAACAGGGTTGAGTGGTTAAACAATCACACTAGAAGCAATTATGTACCTATATGGATCAACTCAGTTGTAATTTACTAGTGCGCAAATCATGATGTCTAATGTCATGTTTCGAATTGTTAAATTTCACTTCAATAATAGTATAATAATGGAAGCTCCACGAGTCGAATATTTGGTATGAGTCTTGTTGAGATTAATCATTAACTGGGATTTCGTGGGAGGTTTCAATATGGTCTTATGTTTAGGTAATTACGTTTTGGTATATTTTAGTGAGCTTTTACACCATATCAAAATATTAGTCAAGGGAAGATGATTTTTTATTATGATCTACTTGACTTTAGATCGAATACACAAGATCTCAATAATAAGTAGTTAGCTATCTTTTTCGCCTTGATTTTAAAACTAAAGAAAAGTAGAAGTCACATATTATTGAGTGATTATCGAGTCTATATTAAAAAAGCACTGGAATCAGTAGAATCACCTATGGTTTTGACCAATTTTGACTATTACAAAGTATTGTGACATTGAATTAGGTTTTCATACCATAATTAACTAAGTTCCAGGACAAATCAGACCCATCAAACCATCTAATCGGTTCTAAAATTTGTTATATATACATATATATATATATATATGTATATTTTATTTTTTATAACTTGAGATATTATATGCATGTTTTATATATTTAACATAACCTTGACAAATTGACATCTAAAACACAAGTTAAAGATTCTAAAAAATCCCTGAATAACCACATGATCAATCTCAATATGGGCTTATTATCTTTTCCTGTGGAAGATTAGAAATTAACAACAGAGGCGTTCGACTATACCGGATACATGTGGAGTGCTTTCTACTTCAAATATTGTGATTGAATTGCAGTTTTTATTTTATTTTATTATCATATTAATTATAAGTGTGAAGTATACATATTTTTACAGTTTTCTAATCATAGTTTGGTCTAACCAAAAGGGGACCATTTTTTTTTCCACTTCTATGTTCTATCCAGACTCAAAATCGGGCAAAAATTAAAAAATAATACAATTTAATTATTTAATTGGGAAAAGGGTGTAATTTCAACAAAATTTGGTAATTTGGGAACACGCCTGGCTAGGGCGTGTTGCAACACGCCTAGCCTGGGCGTGTTGAGGTCCCTTGCTCCTTATAAAAGCTCCTAAAATGGCATTTGGTCCATTCCGCCTTCTATCTAAAAATCGTTCTGCCTTCTCTCTAAAGCTTGGGTCTTGATATCCTCTGAAGCGAAGCCCTGTCGAATTTGAAGCGTTGTCAACTAGTAAGTCCATTTAACTGATTGTGCTTTGTATTTAGTTTGTTGTATTTTTAAATTAGACAATTGTTAGGATCATATGAATTTGTTAGCGACATATATATTAGGTTAGTGAGTAGGGTTTTAGCCGTTCCAGTTTAGTTTAGGGTTTACGATGTGATTAGGGTTTAGGGTGTGGGCTAGTGATTAGGGTTACGTAATTTGGTTTAGATTCATAGTGTGTTGTGTTGACATTTTAGGGTTTAGGTTTAGTGTTGATACTGTGATTAGGGTTTATGGGGTGGGTAGGGTTTAAGTGTTGCGACTGAGGGTTTAGGGTTGAGGGGTACACACTTGGGGTTTAAGTGTTACGGCGAAAGGGTTTAGACTTTGTGTGTTGAATAGGGTTTAGGGTTTGGTGTACACACCTATGGTTTAGGGTATCCGGCTTAAGTGTTTAGGGTTTATATGGTGATGAGGGGTTAGGTTAGGGGAACACAACTAGGGTTTAGGGTATCTGTGGTAGGGTTTAAGGCGTATGTGGTGGTTAGGGTGTATGGGTTGGCGTGACTGGACTTAGGGTTTAGGTTGTTGTGTAAACAAGACCACTTCTTTATGACTTTGTGTGTTTAATAGGGTTTAGGGTTTGGGGTACACACCTATGGTTTAGGGTATCCGGCTTAACTGTTTAGGGTTTATATGGTGATGAGAGGTTAGGTTAGGGGGAACACAACTAGGGTTTAGGGTATCTGTGGTAGGGTTTAAGGCGTATGTGGTGGTTAGGGTGTATGGGTTGGCGTAACTGGACTTAGGGTTTAGGTTATTGTGTAAACAAGACCACTTCTTTATGACTTTGTGTCTTTGACAATATTGACTTTCTTTCACCATTTGGTGATTTACTGGGACTAACTACATGTGTAGAAGTGTTAGATTGTCGACTTTGGGTTAAAGACGTATGGTTTACGGAATTCGATTTATTTTTACGTTTTAGTGTGTTAATGTTCATTTGTTGGGGTGTGTGGATATATGGGCTACGGTTTAGGGTGTGTTGATAGGTGGGATAGGGTTTAGGACGTGCGTTTATGTGTGTTAGGGTTTGTTTAGTATGCAGGGTTTGTGTTTCTGACGTTTATTTATGTTGATTGTAGGAAATGAGTTCAAGTCATGCGGAGGTTGTTCGTATTGTTTTTTTTTTCAATGGAAGGAAAATTCAAGGGGGAAGAGGTGTTGTCTTCGAAGGGGAGCAAAGGATGACACGAATTAACCGGAATGCAACATTGAGTGATTTGCATCAGAAGATACATCCAAAATTGGGTGTGGACAGAAACACTTGTATCACATTGTTGACGACAAGAATATGGCAGCAAGATGAATACATGGGGTTTCCAATACAGGATGATGAAGAATTGGAAATGGTCATTGAAGAAATTTTTAATCAAGCACGAAAGAAATTTTTAGAATTGTATGTGGATTACACCGTAGTTCAGGAAGCTGTTTTACCTAGGAGGTCAGTTAGTTGTAATTTTGCACATATTGCACCATCATTTGAATATGATGCTGCACCATCATATGATGCTGTTGGTGCAAATATGTCTCAGGAAGATTCACATGACCCAACTTGGGTTATGGATGACGATGAAGATGATGATGATGATGATGAAAATATAGCGACTGAAGATCGTCTTCTTCAGGAGAATGCCAGTGCGTCCGATAATGATGAAGATGCTGGTGTGGATGCGAATGCATTCCAGCGACACACTGGTGTGGGGTCGTCTGAAATGCGGTACCGTGCGGGTGTTGGACCGACACAATCAGAACAACCCGTTGAAGGTAATTTACATGACTTAAACCCTAAGGGATTTCGTATAATAGTTGTTCATCTATATATTATAGCGTTTTAGTTTGCAAACCCATGCTTATTCATGTGTCTTGTATTTAAAGGCGGTGCGGTTATTCCTTTTTGGGACGGAATTCCACATTACACATATATCGATTGGAATCACCCAAGCGAAGAAGATTCCTTTAGCGGTTCAGCTTCAGGATCGGGTTCAGTCCAAGGTCCCTGGCAAATAGGGGACGATTTGTATGTTGAACAGGAATTCCCATCGAAAAAAGAGGCACAAATGGCCGTTAAGCGGAACCTAATGAGGGAGCATCAAGAAGCATTTGCGGTTGAGAGCAAGCCTGATAGGTTTGCAATGAAGTGTGTTGCTCACAAGGATGGTTGCCCTTGGAGGGTTAGGGTAATGAAACCAGTGTACGGTGAGAAGTGGGTGGTTTCAAGATGGGGTGGAAAACACAATTGCCTCAACGACCGTCTATCACAGGATCATAGACAACTTGATGTTGATGTCATTGCTTCACTTGTAGTCGGTATGAACTGAGAATTTTTTCTTTATTAGAAAGATGTTAATTTGTGTTAAGGTTTGTTGTTAATCTGTATGTTACGGTGTCATTTTCAGGAATGATTAAGGAGGAACCGGGCATGTCCATTGCGTTGGTTCAGGAGAGGATCACCAACAGCTTTGGATTTAAAGTTTCGTATTGTAACGCATGGTATGCGAAGCAGAGAGCGATGGCAATGATTTATGGAGATTGAGAAGAATCTTACACATATTTGCCGAGGTGGTGCAACTACATGCTTCGTTTTTCACCTGGTTCTTTCTTTGATATTCAAACCAATGATTATTTTGTGGCAAATCGACTGGTCCGAGGGAAGCGTGTGTTTCAGCGCATGTTTTGGACATTCAGGCAGTGCTGCGAGGCTTTTAAATTTTGCAAACCCGTCATTCAAATTGATGGAACTCACTTATATGGCAAGTATAAAGGAAAATTGTTGATCGCCACGAGTTAGGACGAGAATAATGAATGTCTGCCACTGGCATTTGCCATTGTCGAGGGGGAGACGTTGGAAGCTTAGGAATATTTCCTTGCTAACATTCGCTTCCATGTAACCCAAATGCAAAATATATGCCTCATTTCAGATCGGCACCGGAGCATTATATCTGCAGTGCAGAATCATGCCGGTTGGCAACCACCTTTTGCGCATCACGTTTTTTGCCTTTGTCATATTGCCAGTAATTTCAATCAACGATTCAAGAGTGCAAGATTGAAGAAGAGCCTCATGACTTTGGGTATGTTCAAAATTATTTGTAATTTATGCAGCTTTAAAAATGTGTTACCGACCTAACGTTCATGCTCTTATAATTGTGCAGGTTATACTCCCTGTATGGCCGAATTTGACATAACGTATGAACGATTCCGCAATAACAGTCCTGAGGTTGTAGAATGGATTGACAGCATTCCTAAGGAAAAGTGGACTCGTGCATATGACGTCGAGGGGAGAAGATACGGCCATATGACAACAAATTTGTCTGAATCAGTGAACAAGGTGTTCAAGGGAGCAAGGAACATGCCTATCACTGCTTTGGTGAAGCACACATACAGTCGATTGGTTGAATACTTTGTGAGAAGGGGGCAGACGACCACTGCACAGATGCAACAATCACAACGACATTGTAAAAATGTCGTTGATGCTATGAGGCATAATCAGAACGTTGCTACAGGCCACCATGTACGTAGCTACAACCTTGAGGAAACGTCATTTGAGGTGGCAGATGGCTGGGAGAGGTCATACTCAGTTAACCTAACACATCGTTTTTGTCAGTGTGGGAAGTTTAAGACCTTCAAATACCCTTGTAGCCATGCCGCAGCTGCTGCTTTATACATCCGTCGGAATCCTTTGCAATATGTGGATGATGTGTTCCTCGTATCCAACTTGGTTGAGGCTTATTCTTTACCTTGGCAGCCTATTGGTTGAGGCTTATTCCCCCCAGTGAAGATCCAGTTATCATCCCTGACAGGGCAATGTTGCGTGCGAAGGGTCGTCCAAGGTCCACCAGAATCCGTAACGAGATGGACGAAGTCGAAACAACTCAGAGAGCTCGTAGATGCGGTCTGTACAAGCAAGTTGGACATACTCGTACATCTTGTCCTACTCGGGGTGGTGTTTCATGATTTTGTTGTTATGTTTGTTTTATAAATGTTTCATTAAATGTATTTGATTTATAAAACATGTTGTGTAAGATGTAAGATGTATGATGATAATGTTTTGGTTGTGGTGGACATGAATTTCCATTTGTTAATTGTTATTAATTATTTATTTATGATATTATATGTTACCCGTTCACCGTTAATTGAATACACCTAACTGAAGACGCATAACAAGGGCGTGATTGAACACGCCCACCGATCAAGTCTTTGAACACGCCTAAGAAGGGTGTGATTGAACACGCCCACCGACAACATCTTTGAACACCCCTAACAAGAGCGTGATTGAACATGCCCACCGACAATGTCTTTGAACACGCGTAACAACGACATAAACAAACACGCACGCCTGACAAATATTTAGGCGTCACTAGACACGCCCAAATTGGGCGTGATTACAGCTATATAAGGTACACGTTCCGACACAACATGCCTCGCCCTGTAAATTTTATTTTGCATACAATGGCATTCTTAGGAGAAACAAGCAGCCAAAACATTGGTCACTCCAAATTAGAATTCATTTATCCAAATGGATATACGAATCACAACGACACGCGTGTTTGTTTTCAGGGTGCCACTCCGATATCGATGCGAGTTCCTAATGACTGTTCGTTTCAGACGCTTAAGAGTAGGATTCACCGCACCCTTCTACTAACCGATGACCAATTCGTGGATAACATCTACTACCGACAACAATCCATAGACGCAGGTCAGAACTATTTATTTCATTCAATCGCACTAACAAACGATGATGATGTTTGCAGATGTTAAGCTGTCACGACCAAATGTCCGTTGCTGGTCCTATAGAAATATTATGCACCATAACCAGAACAGCCGATGGGATAATATCACAACTTCAGTCCACCATCATCCCTACACATGATGCAATGCTATATTACAACGGAAGTTGGAACATACCACGAAGAGCCGGTTTTGTGGGTTATGCGTTTACTGGAACAAACCCAATCCGATTTGAAATTCCTTCTGCATGCAACATTGAAACACTGAAGTTAGGTGAGAAAAATGTTTTTTCGTCATCCAGGACATGCACAATACTCAGACACTACAATCCAGTATGGCATAAAAGAGTTGGTGAGCGATGAAGACGTCTTGAGGATGCTAGTGGAATCCAACTACTGGAAACGTTTTTGTCGAATTGAAATTTTAGCCATTTTCAGCAAACCACAAATCCATATGGAATAAGACATGTACGCCGAAGATGTTGTTTTGAAATTCAGAAGCTTCGATGCCATATGTCACTAATCGTGTTTTTTATTGTAATCGTGTATGTTATGAATTAATGGTTTTGCCGACGTATGTTATTGTTAGGGTTTGCGGGGTTAACGTGATCAGATAATAGTTAGACGGAACATGGTTAGCATAAATGTCACTAATAACCGTAGTTTACAAAATACAATCCACTACAAAAAAAAAAAAATAAAACAGTAACTGCGAATAAATCAGAGTGAGGGCGGTGGCCACGGCAAATCACGTGCCTGTCAATGAGGTTGGACTCGTCTGCGTGGTCGCCGAGAACTGCCTGGCTCAGACGGGACTGGCTGTGAAGGTCGTGGCTGAGAAGGGCCTGCCTGATACGGGTCCGGCTGGGACGGGCCTGCATAAGAAGGGCCTGCCTGATAAGGGTCCGACTGGGATGGGCCTGCATAAGAAGGGGCTGCCTCATACGAATGCACATGAGGAGATCGACATGGCGTGCCCTGCTCTGCATACACCGGCATAGGAAACTCAGAAGCTTCGGTGCCATATGGTGAATGTGGTTGCCAAGCGGCACAAGCTTCTGCACTATAATCCATCTGGTAGAGCATGTCGTCGACCTGTGCCTCAGTCCACTCGG
>PYAF01003444.1:374465-407417 GCA_007407185.1 Glycine tomentella
ACTTGTTCCAATAATTGTTTTTCTATGTCATCTGTGCTCATGTTCTTCTTCGGTTATTATTTGTCTGTCTTTTGGTTTAACCTGACCCTGAACTATAGTGCCAAACAAAGTTTCCACCAATACAATATGTTTGCCAAGGCAAAACTTGAATTGGAAAACTAATTACTCAATATTAGTGAAGTGTATGTAACACTCATTAGGTTATTCATTGCATAAACCCTAAATCGGGATCCATAACCCCTAAGTCTATAATCGACGACCTAAACCCTAATCACAACGTGCTGCAATCATCTTCGTCATTTCAAAAAGAAGCGTTTGCCAAGGCAAAACTTGAATTGGAAAACTAATTACTCAATATTAGTGAAGTGTATGTACCACAGCGCCTAAACCCTAATCGCAACATAAGCAATGCACCCTAAACCGGCACCCATAAAGCCTAACTCTATACCCACAATCCACATTAGTGAAGTGTATGTAACACTAAGTCTATACCCTGTGTTCTCTGTAACCGAACAACTAAACCCTACTAACAACATCAAACCTAACCCAAAACCAAATTCTGTCATCCATAGGTCTGTAACCCAAGCCATATACACTAATGACAACATTAGACCTAGATCGGAATCCATAAACCCTAAGTCAGTAACCAACGACCTAAACCCTAATCACAACATTAGACCTAAACCCTAAACCGAATTCCATAAACCCAACGTATGTAACCCAAGCCCTAAACCCTCATCACAACATCAACCCTTCACCTAAACCGAAATCCATACACCCTAGGTATGTAACCCAAGACATAAATCCTAATCAGAACATCAGAACTAAAACCTAAACCCTAGGCTGTTCCCAGCGGCATAAATCCTAATCACAATATAAACCCCTAACCTTAACTGAAATCCATCAACCCTAATCACCACGTCACACCTAAACCATAACCAGGCACACACAAACCCTAGCTTTGTATCCTAACCCATATACCCTAATCACCATGTCAACCATGAACCCTAAACCCGATTTACATACACCATAATCATAATCACTACCTCAGGGCCTAAACCCTAATCACAACATAAGCCCCAATAACAATGTCCCCCAGGCCATAAACCCTAATAACAATGTCAACCCTAATAATAATGTAATCCTAAACCGAATAACGTAACCCTAATCACTAGCACACACCCCTTAACCCTAATCCCATCGTAAACCCTAATCCTAACCCGAATTAAGTAACCCTAATCACTAGCCCACACCCTAAACCCTAATCACATTGTCAACCTAATCCTAAATCCAATTACGTTACCCTAATCACTAGCCCACACCCTAAACCCTACTCACATCATAAACCCTAATCCTAAACCAAATTACGTAACCCTAATCACTAGCCCACACCCTAAACCCTAATCACATCGTAAACCCTAGACTAAACTGGAACAGCTAAAACCCTACTCACTAACCTAATATATATGTCGCTAACAAGTTCATATGATCCTAGCAATTTTCTAATTTAAAAATACAACAAACTAAATACAAAGCACAATCAGTTAAATGGACTTACTAGTTGACAGCGCTTCAAATTCGGCAGGGCTTCGCTTCAGACAAATCAGCACCCAAACTCTAGAGAGAAGGCAGACCTAATTCTAGAGAGAAGGCGCGAATCCTCAAATGTCACTTTCAGCGGGTATATATAGGCAAAGGGGGCCAAACAAGCCTTGCCAGGGCGTGTTTGAGCACGCCTAGCTTGGGCGTGTTTAAACACGCCTAGACAGGGCGTGTTTGGTGACCCCAAATTGCCAATTATTCCCAAAATTGCACCCTTTTCCCAATTAAATAATTAAATTGTATTATTTTTTAATTTTTGCGCTCAAAATCATATCAAAACCAACTCAAAGTTTGGGGTGCGTTTGACAACTGAAATATACTTTGCAGTCTCTTATTGCTTGGAAAATGTAAATTGACTATAATCCAAACATCCATGTCTCGCCCTCTAAGCATGCACTGTGAACTTTCAATGACTAATTCAAGGGTAAGTTTGAGCTTATTATATTTTTCAACTAATTTTAAAGAAATAATTAATATTTTTTATGAGTTTCTGAAAGAATTAAAAAAAATTAAACTATAATTTCTCAAAATAAATGAAAAAACAGTATCCAATAGGAGGGATTTGTTTATTTTTTTCTTTCCTTTTGAATGTGTACTATTAATGATCACGTTCAAAAGAATTATCTTATTCATGCAACAATTTATACAAAATATTTTGTGTTTGTCTTTTTTTATTACATCATTTATTATATCTTATCATTCTTTTTGTTTTTTTCTCAATTATAAAATTTGTTATACACTTTTTTTCTTCTTCTGTAAATAACATTTCTCCCTTCAGAATATTCACACTTTACTATGCAATCTTTCCAATTTGTCACACGATCCCACACAACTAGCAATTTTTTTTCTTGCTTAAGTTGTCAAACCCCACACTTTCAATTTCATTGCAAGTGCCTAAACTCGATCAGATTTACAATACTTTGATAAAAGAATGTTTAACATTTGTTTTACTGCTTCAAATTTACGATACTTGAGAGTTTATTTGATAATTTTCTTTATTTTGTTATAAATGGTTGAATATGTAGTTTATTTTTTTTTATATTTAACGCTAGATGATTACAATTATAATATTTTTTTATTTATGACATATGTTTACAATGACTCAAGGTTATGTTTTATTCCTTTTATTGTTATATTTGGATGATTTAAGATCGAATTTTATATTTACTTATAATAACTTTTTAATTAATATATTTTGATTGGATGCTAGTTTTTGAACTTTTTCTGCTTCCCAATTTCAAGAAGCATTTTCATCAACATCAACATCAACATCTTGACTATTGGTTAGCTTTTTCATTTGTAAGTTGTAGACTATCTAGCCTTCTGATTACTTATTGTATCTGTAAGGACCTTTATTTTCGGCGCTTAACCCCGCGCGATAGCGCGGGGATTCAGGTTAGAAAACCCTGTTAAGGGTGCGGCGCCGGTGGCGCCAAATCACTGGAAGGTGGCGCCAGACCCACGCTAGGGGCGCCGTGAGTTCTGGAACGCGGCGCCGTGGGCGCCAGGTTGGCGCTGGAAGCGCCAGAGTCCCTGGAGGTCCATGCCTGGGGCGCCAGAATTAGCGCCAGGAGCGCCAGGGTCTCTGGAAGCTGGCGTTGGGGGCGCCAAGTGTGGCGCTCGGGGCGCCAGATTCCCTGGAAGTTGGCATTGGAGGCGCCAGAAGTGGCGCTCGGGGCGCCACAGTTTCTGTAAACCGGCGCCAGGGGTGCGGGTGTGGCGCTCAGAGCGCCAGCCTCACCGCCTTAGTGGCGCCGATGGCGCCGGAGCTGGCGCCGGTGGCGCCAGAGGTCAGGCAGGTCGGGTATTTAAAGGCCAAAACGCGAAAATGGGAGGGGAGTCAACCTTTCTTCTTCCTCTTGCCTCCAAACCTCCATTGATGACCTCCCAAGCTTTTAGGGACGTTATCTACTAGCCTAAACACTTCCCTAAGACTTGTAATCTTGATTGAACCGATTAGAAAGCTTGAATCCTTCATCAATTTCCTTGAAAACCCCAATTTGAGTGAGAAGAGGAACCTCAGAGGGAAAAGCTCAGAGAACTCGAGCTTGGCACAAAACCACAGCGTAATTGAACATAGAAGCTAGGAGAAGCTGTTCTGAGGCTGTTGGAGTCGCCACTGAGGTAAGAAACACAAGTTTCACCGTTTAATTTTGATTCTGGGGGTCCCTGTGAATAGTGACCCATATGAGCTGGGACTAGAATTAGCCCAGGGTCCAGTTGAGAAAGTTGTTCAGGGCTTAGAATAGATGAAGGATTAGCTTTCAGTTTTTGATTCTGATAACTTTGAATCTTGGCTCTGTATATGCCTTTGTGACTTATGTAGAGTCACTTGTTGATGGTTCTCTGATGGGCTAGAGCCTTGATAGTGATGTTCTGAGTTGAGACGCTAGTAGAGTAGGGCTTTGAGAGGATCTCAGCCCCTTTCTGATAACAATTGAATTGTGAGGCTGAGTAAAGCTTAGTTTATGTATATGTGTAGCGAGTCTAGAATGACTCAGATGGATTGTATTCCATCCTGATGGACCTTGAGTGGTCTTAGAGCAGCCTAGTGTAGGCTGTGTTGGCATTGAACCCTAGGATAGGGGATTTCTGTATGATATATATTGTGAATTTCATGTCTGTGGTCTGGTTTTGATATAAATTGCTTATGCCTTGGTTAGGCATTGATTGTGAGACTGTTGGTGGCGGGAGCCACAAACCTGGGAAGGAATTGCTGACTGAGACCTTACCAGGTAAGTTCAGTGTCTCTGGGGGAATGATTTCCCATCTTGTGTGCCACACCACACTCCGGGGGAGTGGTGGTCATTTCATGTGCATGCATTGGTAGTTGCATCCTCATAATGATGTATGTATGCATATGTGCTTGATTTTGTGCTGTGATATGACTGTGATAGATCTGTTGGCCAATAGATAAATATGGACCTCCCTAGGAGATGGTTTTCCTCCTAGCATGGCTGGCTCTTGGTTGAGGTAGCTCCCAGGGGATTGATTCCCACAGGCCAGGGGATTAGAAGTTGAGGTAGCTCCTTCTTTTCTCGGAGGTACCATATGTTGTGCATCCATGTGAAGGGTTAGCACCCAATGGGATGGCACAGGTGCGAGTTCCGGACTCCCACTGATATAGGCGTTGAGGCAGCTCCGCCATGTTTGTATGCTATGCTTATGTTGTTATGAGGGCCAGTGGGCCATTTGCTTGTGATTACCTGATGTATGTGTTATGGAAGTGGGCCAGGGTGGAGGAGAAGCCTCCATGGACCCTGAGCTTACTAAGATTTGTTATCTCACCCCGTGTGGGGAATTATGCTTTTCAGGTGACTCTTCCGGTCGAAGAGAGCAGTCTCAGGGCAGGAGGCCCGAGTAGAGACGTTCTGCTTGGCTGATAGCAGCAGATGGAGCTTGTAGGCTCATTTTTGGATTGTTTTGCTTATACTTTGTACCCTAGAGCAGGGATGGTGTGCATGTACACCAGAGGATGATTGTATAGTTCTGTATACCCTCTGTGAGGGCAGTTATTCTTTTGTATCACACGCTGAGGTGTGAACCTTGATGTATATTTGTACAGAACTATTTCTTATATGTTTATGAGACATATTCTCCCGAGTATAGCTGTGATATAAGTGATATATCTGCCTAATTCTAATAGATATCTGTCTGTATGGTTTATGTTATGAGAAACTGGATCAGCAGGGGTGTGTATTAGATGCTTTGTGTGTGAAATTTTATGTGAGTTGTGTTATTCCATATATAATGTATCAAGAAAGCGATTCTGTGCTTCCGCTGAGTTTTATAAACTATGTTTTAAACGTTAAACTGATATTATTAATGATAACACGTCGGAGGCCTACGGGGTGTTACAGTATCCCAAGAAGATTCCTCTTATAGCTTGGCTTGTAACATGTGTCTCATGATCTGGAACATGTATGTAGCAAATAGATCCAAATACTCTTAGACGTTTAGCTGATGACTTTTGTCTACTCCATGCTTCAATAGGAGTCTTATCTTGGACTGCCTTAGTTGGACATCTATTGAATATATAGACTGCAATGTAAACTGCTTCTGCCAAAAATGTATTAGGCAAACCTTTTTCCTTTAGCATTGATCTAGCCATCTCCATGATTGTCTTATTTTTCCTTTGAGACACACCATTTTGTTGTGGAGAGTATGCGATTGTAAGTTGTTGCTCGATGCTTTCATCTTCACATAACTTATCAAACTCCTGCGAGTTATATTCTTTTCCTCAATCACTTCTTTAATATGTTTTCCGCTTTGTTTCTCGACAAGAGCTTTGAACTTTTTAAATATTCTAGAGATCTCTGATTTTTCTTTGATGAAGTAAACCGAAGCCCTTCTAGAAAAGTCATCAATATAGATGATGAAATACCTATTGTTGTTTAGTGATGGTATCTTGATCGGTCCACAAATGCTAGTGTGGATTAACTCCAACAAGTCTTTATCTCTCCATGCTTTGTTAGTTGAATATGATAATTTGTGTTGCTTTTCGAGAAGACATCCTTCACAAGCTTCATTCACTAGTACAAAATAGACTTTTAACATAAGTTAATAAACACTTTTAACATTGGTTGTAGGGTCGATGTTGCAATTGACGATGTTACAAATAGATGTAAGTCAATTGTATTCATAACCGATGTTACATTAAACTTTTAACATCAGGTCGTATTTTAATTGATGTTAGATGTGTCACTTGTCAAAAGGTTTTGCCTCAACTATGGTATATTTAACATCGGTTAAGATTATAACCGATGTTAAATGTATTTTTTTTAAATGATTGGTCTGTTTTGCAAATAAACCTTTGTTTTGCAAATGGATCAAACACCTACACAAAAAGGAAAACAAATCACATATAGACAACTAGATGGGACACTTTATTCAAAACAATATAAATCCACATTATATAATACTAAATAAACAAGTCTAAATCCACTTAATACAATGCTAATCAAGTCTAAATTTGCTTCATACAATACTAATCAACTATTTATCCAAACTCATTGACTATATATGCTACGCAAATACAATTCTAAACTTAATGATGTAACATGTTGCTATTTTCCAATTAGAATTGTGCCCAATCATGACTAATTCCATGCAATTGCTCTTCATTCAATGGTTCATAAGTGTCAAATGCCTACAAGTTTAAATAACTTAAGATTAGCATCAATTATAAAAACCATAATTGATTTAACTTGTTGAAAGAGTTTTATTGCTGTTTCCCAGTTTGTGACAATATTTACAAAGACAATGGTCATCATATGATACATGACATAATACCCACATTCATAGCCTCCAGGTTGCATATGAGTCTACAATTGAATATGAAATTTTAATATAATGAGTTTTTATTATTATTAAAACTATTAAAAATTATAATTGATTGAATCTTGAAATTATAACAACTCACTTTTAGGTGACTAAACTCAAGATTCCTTTTACTTGATGAGTGCCTACCCTCCAATGTATGATATACGCCTACAACTCTGTTTAAAAATAATATGAATAAAATATATGATTCAAACATATAACACAAACTAGAAAGCAAATGTGTTACAAAGAAGCTTAAGATTCTATTAGCTTCTTCATGTCTTTGTTTAACTTCTTCTTCAATGAACACAAGCAGATAACAATATTCTCCCTAGGAAAAATAACTAACAATTGTTAATAGGAACTGCATTGAGGAACAATAGTGACAATGCATACTTATAATTTAAAACCTATTGTTAACTTCTACTTAAACAAGTAAGGTGTTAGGTAACATTGTTTTCTTGATTCATGCATCCATTTCCCCATGTAACATTGAACTTCTTCTTTCTTATTCCTTATCTTCTGAATGGACCCAGGGTCAAGAAATCCATAAACATCTGCATTCTCCTTTGATGCACACAAGCAATAAACATAACTGAAAAATTGACACATTAGTTGTTAATTATAAGACTTAGATACTTAAATAGTTAATTGATTAACAAATAAAATATACTTACACAATCCATAACTATATAACATAAATGTTATGCATCATATCGCCTACAACTATTTCAATAACATCACTTTTATTAAAGTATAATGGCATAGTAGTGTCAATTTCACAAACACTTTATTCCCACTGTACTGCTAAAACCTTGTTACTCTTACCTGATCATTTCAATAGCCAAATCCCACAATTGCTTAAATGGATCAAGTGAGGCTTTCTACCTTTTGGGTGAAACTTCTTTCTTTGTCATCAGTTGCACATCCTAAACAACAAAGATTAAGTGTATTAGTAAATACAATTTAAGTTATTTAAACTAAATAGAGAAGAACAATAATAAAATACTTACAATTGAAATAACTTTCATAAGTCTTTTTGGCCATTGAAGGAAATGATTAGGAGCCTCACCCACTTTCTTAACCTTCTTACTAGGCTCAGGGACTCGAGAATTTGCATCTTGAACTTGTTCAACCACCACCCTTAGCATATCATTTTGTAAGGTCTTGTGGTGTATTATTGACCCCAACTTATAGACTTTCCCAATAGCCACTACGCTAAGAGGAACTTCATCAACATACAACTCACATTGATCTGGGATGTTAGTGTCAATGTCCTCTCCTGATAGATCACCTATAACATCACAACACCCCTTTACTCACACATATAGGAGAAGAAGGTGGAGGTGGTTAAGTATTTGTATCCTGCTTGGGAAGATTTAGAGATGCCAACTATTGTCTAAACATTGTTTTGAACTCTGGCCTTAGTTTCTGCTCAAGCTCTAATTGTTTACGCTCCTTCTCTTCCCTGGTCACCATTCCTGTAGGGTTGTCATGACATGAAACTGGTCCAAAGTACTGTCTAATGCCCACACCTCGTCCAACTGTATGGACATGACCAGGGTGCTCAGGTTGCCTAATGGCAACAGTAAGGATATCTTCACACCCACTAGAAACAAATGAACCCTCTACCCTCTGCTCCACCAAAGAATCATAAATCACATCATTGATAAATACGTAAGGCGATGTATTAAATCAAGTTATAATTATAACTATCAATCAAAATTAACTCACAATTTTCTCAACAACAAAATACATTTCCTCTGATGTATATTCACCTAATTTCTTTTGCGAGCTTCCTTCCATAATTCATGGCGTATGGGTGGTGATGAAGGATCAACGATGCCTAAAGCACCATCATATTGTGATGCTTCCTGATGTTTATTTAGCTTCTCTTGCATCATGTTATGCTTAAGCAAGTCATAGCCTCTAGGAGACAATCTATGTGGGTAGGCATTCTTTGACTGGACCCCTTGTGCCTTTTTTATTTTCCCCTGTAAAAATAACATACCATTAATTTAAGTAAAAAACTGAACATGGATAAGTAAAGAAAATATAACTAACTAACTTGAAACTCAGGTTCATGTCGGCTTTGAACAAACCACTACCATGTCTCCTTATCAAAATCATATTGTTCAAAAGGAGCAGCCTCACGAGTCTTCTCTGTAAATATATAATTCTAACCTAACTCTGCCTTAAATAACCCCCACTTCTAACCCACATTTGACAGACATTTCCTCCTCAACACTTCATGGTTTGGAATATCAAAGTGGATGTAGATTACAAATGAAAATTAAAGAGTTAGTTTATGAAAATAACATGGTAAAATAAAGTAAAAAAAAAATAAAAATAAAAGGCAAAACTAGAATACCAAAATATCTTGCCAAATCATATTCTTAAGGGACTCCTTTACATCATCCCAATCCTTATCCCTAATTGCAACCTTGGTTCCAGCAAGGACTCCTAAATAACCATTGAATGTTTTTCTATGTACCCCTAAAGCTTTCCTAGTAGCAATGTCAATGTCAATGTCAATTGCAAACTTTTCATCTCGAAGGCGTGCAAGAGTCATGGCGTTCAACTGTGTGCTACTTCTAGTCTTTCTTTTTTTAGGAAGAGGAACTTCTGATTGATCATCACGTGTGCCCATATGTTTGTTTATACAAAACAAATTAATAAAGGTCAATAAGATAAATATTAAATAATTTGTAAATATGAAGGTAAACATAATGAAAGCATGATTAAACAATAAGATAAACATTACTTAATCTATACCATGTCCAGGTACCTAATTTTCCCAAATTCCTTCTTGATGATCATCACGTGTGGCACACACATTCTCCACTTCATTTTCCTCTACCATATTTGGTATCCGTTGCAAGAAAAAATGAGTCTCGGGAATATCAAGAGTTGAATCTTGATCTTCATGACTACTTTTTTAGGGAAAACCACTGACCACCATTCGTTAGAAGGATATTTGACATAAAACACCTGTCTTGCTTGGTGTGCCATGATGAAAGGCTCATCCTTATAATGGGGTTCTCATATTTCGAGGTAGAGAAGTGCATGGACTCAGCATCAAGAGTAACCCCACTATTTTGCGTAGTACTCTTGTCATCTTGGGACTTTGTACAGAAAGAATAATTATTGATATTGTATCCACCCTTACATATAACATGATCCTTAAGCCCAAATGCTAGCCATTTCAATGTTTCAGAAGGAGAATTATCTTTTGAAATTTGTTCTCCAAACCATGTTATGAAAGTTTTATTATGCTCTGTCAACAACCACTTTTCTTTTGCTTTAGGGTTCTTTTCCTTCACTATCTTTTGTGATCAAACAAGTACGGTTGAACTTCATCAATGCTATTCAATATATACAAATGTGCTTGATGCATTTCAATTGAATCCTTTTTCACATCTGAGACACCTCGTGTACCCTTACGTGAAATCCTTCCCTCGTGGCGAGACTTAGGAAGCCCTACAGATTTTTCCTGTGACATGTTCTCTAAACAAAACTCAATGACTTCTTCTGCAACATACCTTTCAACAATAAATGCTTCAGGACAATATTGATTTTTCACATACCCTTTCAAGATCTTCATGTATCTTTTATCTGAGTACATCCACCTTAAAAAAAATAAGGCCACATAATCTAATGCCCCGTATACACTCACAAAAACTTCTTTTCTCTTTTGTTGACAAAGTATGATAGGCTGGAGGAAAATATTTCTGCGAACCTACATCAACTAGAGCTAACTTCTCTCATATACCCATGTCAGCCAAATCTAAATGAGCATTTAGACCATCCTTTGTCTTTGCCTTTAATGTTGAGAAGTGTTTTGATTATACTATCACACACATTTTTCTCTACATGCATAACATATATACAATGTCTAACATCAAACTTGCACCAATATAAAAGATAAAAAAAATATCGACCACTTCTTCCATATGTTTTTCTCAGTAGCATTTTTGTCTTTCCTAATATAACATTGATGTCCTTCACTTGTTCATAAACCTGCTCACCAGTTAAGGTTGTCGGTGCCATCTTTTCCTCTAAAAACCCATCAAAAGATTTTCCTCACCAGTTACGATATGGGTGACTCGGCCTTGGAAATCTACGGTGCCGAAGATAAACTGTCTTTCTTCCATGTTTGACTTGTTGGTGCATTGTTCCTTCACATATAGGGCATGCTTTATGCCCCTTAACACTATACCCAGACAAGTTCTTGTATGCTGGAAAGTCATTGATGGTGCAAAATAACATGGCATGCATATTGAATTTTTTATTTGCAAACCCATCAAACACTTCCACACCGTCATCCCTCAACATTCTCAAGTCTTCAATCAAGGGACTCAGATAAACATCTATGCTATTTCCTGGTTGTCTTGGGCTTGAAATCATCATAAACAACATCATGTATTTGTGCTTCATGCACAGTAGAGGAGATAGGCTGTAAATTACCTAGAGAACAGGCCATGAATTGTGATTATTACTTAAGTTAACATACAGGTTCATTCCATTTGTAGCAAGTCCAAGCCGTTTCTTGACTCCTTGCCAAATTGTGGAGATTCATTATCAATTTTCCTCCATTGCACAGAATCAGTTGGGTGGCAACCTGCCCATCACATATTCTCTCATTTGCATGTCATCTAAGGTTCTTTGCATTATTCGTATTAGCAAACAATCGCTTCAATCTTGGAATTATTGAAAGATACCATAACACCTTCACAGGAGGACCTTCCTTTGTAATGTCATCACTGCTACAATCATTATCCTTTACTTTGTAGGTGAGACATCACACCTGGGGCACTTATGCAGTGCTGCAAACTTTTTTTTGTACAACATACAATCATTATGATACACATGTATTTTCTCATACTTTATACCCATCGCATATAGTACCTTCTTCGCGTGATAGTTATAGTTCGACAAGGTGTTACCTTTTGGAAGCATGGCCTTCAACAACTTAAGTAATTTAGTGAAGCTTTTATCACTCCACCCATTTCTCGTCTTTAGGTTGACTAATCTTAACACTGCTGACAATCATGAGAAACTAGTGCACCCCTGATATAAAGGTGTTTTCGCATCATTATGCAAATTATCATACACATGTGCTCATTGAAAAGACTCTTGATCAACCTCACGAATCATGTCCTCTAATTGATCGTCCATATCCATAACATCTAGATTTGTTTGGGACATGGTTGGCATTTCTAACAATATGTCATGCCATGTCCATATTGTATAACTTAGGAAAAATCCATCGCAAAGGAGATGCTCCTATATTACCTCAACTTCATGTTGTCTCCCTTCACACACTTAACACAAGGACAAAAATATCTCCCACTACTATCAATAACATTTCTTTTAGCATTCTCTAGAAAGTTTGCCACTCCTTTCTCGTACTCATAACTTAGGTGGCTACTATTAATCCAACTACGATCCACAACTAGGTACTGTAAACGTACACACTATCACAAATTGAAATGTGAATCACTAAAATTCCATCAAATTTAATATTAGACTTAGTCTCTACGTATTGGTCAAGTATAAAAAAATGAATCCTCTGAAACTGTCCAAATTGGACTATTCAAGATTTAATACAATGATTAAATATATAATTTAATCATTATATTAAATCTCAAAAGGGAAATTACAACGTCACTCATGATACATAAAGTAGTAAAGCACACAACATTTAAAAAATTCTTAATATACATATATTTTTTTTACAAGGACCAAAAATGAAAGGCATTAGGAAAAATACTATATTCTGACCTCAAGTAGAAAAAAAGGTATGAAGCGAGAGCAAGAAGTGATCAACTAGCAAGACCTCAACCTGAAGTGATAAATCAAGCACCAAACGATTAGTACTTAATTAAGAAGTAATATATTGATTCCTAACTATGATTTCAATTAACATCATCTTCTAAAATTGGATAAAATTAGTTTAGATTTTTTAAATCTAAATTAAAACCAGTTTTATAAATAGTTTATGACTTCATAATAGGCTATATAGAAGTGTTTAGAGAAATCTTAGGTAAAAAATAGGTCATTTCCCTAAAGTTCCTCCTAGTTTCTCATATCTTTAAAGAGTGGTTTATGAAGTAACTATATCAAACTATTATCCCCTCATCCTAAAACCCAAAAAAAGATTTAGTATATTAAGAATGAAGATAGTGGGATTTGGAGGAGCTATGGCCTAAATTTTATGCGCGTTTGAAGTTTGTGGTTTTGAAAGGACTCTAGAAAACGGTTTGCTACGCAAATTGCGACCTAATGCTTTTGGTTTGACTCATAAACGCCAAGCGGTTTGGAAATGGCATACGTTTCAAGTTTCGGGTCCAAAACGGCTTCCAAACCAAGCGGCTTTCAAGGTTAACTCTAAGATTCTTTGGGAGAAAATCCTTAAATCCTAAAAACAGATTTTGTATGTCTAAAAACAAGATTGTAGGAACTGGTTTCACACCAAAATTCATCTCGGGTCAAAATCCAAGCTTTTTGAGGCCTTTAAGTGCATTAACTTTAGTTAAAAATGAAATCAAGGGTCTAAAATGAGTTCTAGAAGTTCAATGACTGAAATTTTGAGGAGAGTTAGACATTAGAAATACAAAACTGAGGAAAAAGGTTTCGTTCCAAAAGATACATTCCTCTGAAACTACTTTTCCTTTCCCAAACCAATCAATATATCAATGTAAAACAAATAAATATCAAGATATATAACCAGTGAGCACTATATTAAATAAATGGGAAGAGAACCAAACCAGAGAAAATATGGTGGTGCTGCTTGATAGTGTATAGCTATGCCTTGGTTCAGTGCTCGTCGAGAGAGGCAATCTTTTTATGTGTAATGCACAAGAAGAAAAGAATATCACACAATGTATTCTAGAAGCACAGGAATTGACTTGAGACTACTTGAGGAAAAAAGATTCAGTTAACTACAACAAAGAGTCCTTATAAGATACTAGCTCTAAGATAAAGTGATACTAGCTAACACCTAGCTGGAAATTTCAAAGAATTTTTAGCTGAACAGAGCAATGCATCATTGTTGTCAATGTTTTGCTGAAACTGTATCAATGATTGCCTAAGTCCCCTTCACCTAAAAAAAATTCTGGTAGCTATTGATGTTCTTTTCTTTTCCTGAAATTCCTAAAACGGAATGGTCCCCAATTGCATGAATATATACAGCTAGCAAGTGTATTAGGGATCTTTAAAGGCTAAGAAAGTTCGAATCAAAAAGTGATTTATGGACACCAACTTAATCATGAGCACAACAATCAAGTACGGTTCCACCCCATGTAGCACACCTAATTGTAAAAGCTTAGTTGGTATTTTACCATTTCATTATACACAATATCAGTAAAATAATAAGACTTGGATAACTGACATCAAACTAAATTATACAATTAGATAGGCAAAAAGGAAATTATATTCAACTTGTCCTCCAAAAGATTGACATCAAGTAATTAATTAACACAATTTTATAATGAACAGCAGCAGTCTCAAATATTCCAAATTCTGGAAGAAACAAAAGTAAGGGAAAAATATTATTTTCTGTGAGATAGATACCATACACCAAACAAGTAAATGGATCTTTGGAAAAAGCCACAAAACAGAAAGACCACAGATTTATATAGTAAATAAATGGTAATGTATCCTTTTGACTCTACCATGGGCTCATTTCCCAATCCAACTTTGACTTTGACAATGTCATCAATTTCCTTGATGATCTTTTATCATTAGCCATATGATTGCTGCAACCGCTATCCAAGTACCAGTTCCCACTTGCTTCATCACTAGAATCTTGAATAACAAAGAAAAGATGTTGTTCATTGTCATGCTGTTTGACGAAATTTACTTGATGCTTGTTTTTGTTGCAGCAATTCTTCTCCATGTCCAAATTTCTTACAATAATAACATTGTGGTTTTCCACGATTGCCAATAATCCTTCCCTGAGTGACTTGTCTTTTTGCAAATATCACATGGAGGATATTTGTCTTGATTAATCTTAGAGAAATTTCTAGAATTCTCTTTGTTTCTAGAAACTTCTCCATATTTCTTTTCATCATTTTCTTTCTTTTGAGACTGTAATTTGAGCTTTGATTGAAAGACATTTTCGACAGTCTTCATTGAGTCTTTTCAATTTTTGCTCATACGCTTCAAGAGAACCCATAAGTTCTATCACCAATAAAGTAGATAGATCTTTGATTTGCTCTATTACAATCACAATTGCATCATATCTATGGGGAATAAAAATAAGAATTTTCTCAATAATTTTTTGTCAAGAATATTTTTCTTGTATGTTCTCAATTGACTAACTATTTCTTTTATCCTATAATAATAGTCTTTAACGGTTTCAGACTCTTTCATCTTTATTAACTCAATCCCGTCTTGGACTTTGAAGTTTAATGGCATGTACCTTGTTCCTAACCTGAAACTCCTCCTGCAGTGTACTCCATGCATCTTTAGCATTTGTGGCATCCATTATTATTGGAAAAGTTGCGTCGTCTACTGCTTGTTGTTAAATATATAGTGCCCTTGAATCTTTCTGCTTATTCTCTTTCAACTCCTTTGTATTGCAGTAAGAGTTGAAGTGTATGTAGGAGCAATGAATCCTTCTTCTAAATGTCCCATAAATCTTGAGAGGAAAAAAATGTCTTCATTTTAAAGCTCCAAATAGTCATAACTTTCTCATGTGAAAGTAGGGATAGGAATAGATCAAGTTAGGGTAGTATTAGCCATGATTTTATAAGGTAAATTTTCTTTTAAGTAGTTTAGAATATATATGGTGAGATTTTTTGAAAGTAGTTGAGTGATATTTCTACGCCCAGTAGATGACCGAACATAGGTCTGGTACCACTGATATTATTTTGGCACAGCATGTTATGGATATAACATGATCAGCATCTGCATGAAATGTTCTATTTTAATAAAATTAAAATATGGAATATCTTATATATATATATATATATATATATGATTTTTCACGTATATCTTCTTTTGAATTAAACAATTATATATGCTTTAACATGATCAAACATTAAATGTAAAAAAAAAAAATTCTAACCAAAATTTGACCCTTTATTTGTCATCTCACAGGAGACTAGCCCTTTTGTCAGAACTAATCCTCCTTAGTATAAGTCATATATTTTGGTATAGGTTTCTTTGATGACAAATAAGTTTGTGAGGGTAAGTAAAAAAATTGGTAGATGAAAAATTGTAAATCACATTTTAGATTTTTGGGTGGTTTTCTCCCTCTCTCTCTTGCTTTATTTTTGCTAATATTGTTATAAATATGAAGTATATATCTTTAAATCCAATATTTTACTTAAAAATGTGAGTTTAATTTCAATCAAATCAAGTTAATATTAGTTCCTCATGTTGTTTTGTGCAATTGTTTTAATTAGTACATTATATATATATATATATATATATATATATATATATATATATATAAACCATTACATAATGGCGTATATTTACTAAACTATTTTTAAATGGTAGGTTTTATTAGAAGAACTGGTAAAAAAAATATTTCAATAGTTTCAATTCTTAGTATTTATATTTTTGACATGTTTTAATATAAAAAAATTCAGTGTAAAGTAACAATATGAATTATGTGCTTGTTCATCATATTTTACACTTAAAATTTTCACACACTTTCTTCTTATCACCGTAGTTAGACTTTTCATTCTTTTGTGAGACTCTGAAATATCTTCATATTTTTTTTTTCTTTTGATTGATTTTCAGATTAATTCTAAATCCAAAAGTTCAACACGCACTTTCCAAATAATATGATATTAAAGATTAACAATCTAGACTTTAATAAAAAAATAATTGATGTATAAATATAATATTATACATCTATATATGTATGATGTTTTAAAAGTTAGTTCTCCAAAATAATATGAATAAATTAATAACAATTTAAGTGTGAGTGGATATTTGAGTAAAAGTGATTTTATTCGGAAAAGAAAATTTACAAAGTAAAATTTTTGTGGTAAACTCTATTATTCTTTTAAAGTTGAACACCTTAAATTTTTTTAAAAAAAATCATTATAGTTTTTCAATTATTTTGACCCCGAATTTGTCCCTTAAAGAGTCAAAGGATATAATTCTTTATTAGTGTTTTAATAATTCTTTTGTCACTGTTGTAGTCTATATATAAGAACGAATATAATAAAAAAAAAATTTGAGAAGCAATTAAAAAATATTAATGTAATGATATAACTCTCATTCTCTTTATGAATGACGGATAAATTTTTTCTGGAGCTCCTAAAATTCAGTTTGATGTACAACTCTTTTTAGGGAGATTTTGTTACTTTTAGAGACTAGTTGAGATTGAATAAAATTATTGAATTTAACGATTACGTCTTAGAAGTGTAAAATATTTGTACACTATCGTCTAATCGTGGATAATATAATTTTTAAAATAATTATTATAAAAATTAATAAACTTATTATATATGATTATAATTTAATGACAATATAATTTTTTTAACACTGTCAATGTATTATTTCTTTTTTCTCAAAATTATTTGTGGTATATGTTTGTGCAATAATGTTTTGGATGAACCTCTAATAACTGTCTTAACATGGATGTTATTGGTCACCACAATAATATTGGGGCTACTTTAATGTTGTTCTACCATTTTGCATACTAATTCGTCTTACTCCTACTTAAGCATAAACGTAGGGGTGCTAGGGGGAACCCAAGTGTAAATGAGGGGATGCACTCTCTGTTGAGAAAATACAAATATATCTATTATTATTTTCTTTGCACCCCTATTTCTATAATTTGAATTCATTGCTCTTAACTTTTCAATTGTTGTAAAATTTTATGTTTTATTGGATAACTTTTTTTTCCCTTAAGTTTTGCTATAGCTTTTTTCCCTTAAGTTTTGCTGTCCTTTGAGTTTATTAAGTACTTTACGCTTTATTAAGCTGACATTTCATTTTTTTTTTCAGCTCATTACACTTTATTTCAATTTTTATGTTTATATTTTTATGTATGATAGTAAAAAATATTTTTAAAATAAATTACCCTCACTAACTTAAGGATCTGGATCCATCACTGATAATTTTTTTAAAGTTTGTCTTCAAGTTGAGAGTTTATTGTTTTCTTGATTCCTTAATTAAAGCTGTATCATTTGCAAAATTAAGGGCATACAATAAGGGATATATATATATATATATATATATATATATATGGACTTTTGTATGTCTCTAGTAAGCACATTCATGATTTAACAAGGACATAAGACTAAATCCTAATGTAATCCTATTCCTATAAAAAAATATATAGTTTCATCTATATCTCTTGGAGTTCCCACACTATTGATTACACTCTCATACATATCTTGTCCCGAATATAAATCACACAAACACTTTTCTTTCTCAATAGTCTTCCACAACATTCTTGCCACACAATCATAAGTTTTGTCCAAATCAATAAAAACCATATGGCTTTGGTATCTTTCCATCAATATATTTGTAAGAGAAATTATTTTTGTCGTAAACTTTCTCGGTACAAAACCAAATTGATTTTTTACAATCTCGTCTCTTCTCTTAATCTCTGCTCAATAATCTTTTTTCTCCTCTATAATTTTAGTCTGCCCTATAAGTTTTATATATCTATAATTAACAAAATTTTAAATATCTCTTGCACTTAAATATAGGTACCAAATTGCCCTTCATTTAGTCATCTAACATTTTCGTATATCTCAAAATCTCGTTAAATAACATAGTAAGTCAAATGATATTTATTATCCTATGTCTAAACTTCAATAAACATACCATTTGCCCTAAGAACTTTACCATTTTCCCCTAAATCACAGCCTTAAATAGTTGTTCCCTAAATAGTAATGATATGGAATATTTAATGTCTATTAAGGTCAATATTTGGAAAAAGACCAAGGCCATGTTTTATTCTAATATTTTATAGAAAAGACGGTGCATTTTTTTTTCTTGCATGTTTGCAATTGTCTGGAGTAAGTTCATGCTTGCCTTGGGTTTTATTCTGTTCTGTTTATCAGCCTCTATTCAAGAACAGCAACACTAGTACTTGCAGCATATAGAAAAAAGACTAAATATGCTGGGCCTTTATTTTGGTATCCAATTATCTGGTCTATCTCTGATTTTTAAGTATTGTTGTGATATTTAGAAATCAGCCATATGATCGATCTTGTAGGACTAGTGAATTTGATTATGATTAAATATTGGACGTAGTTTTCTTTTTTCATTTGGGCAGAGATCTCTTTCCTTTTTTCCTTTCTTACTTAGTGTAATAACCCTGGAAGTATTAGATCTGGAGCTACCTGAGATATTTCTCTTATGATTTTATTTGGCTCATATAAATAAAAGGCATTAAAAACAATGATGGACACTCCTATTTTTCTTTCTTTCTATACAAGAGCTCATACTATATATATATATATATATATATATATATATATATATATATATATATGAAATATGATAACTTTTAAAAGAATAAGAAACGAATTGTTAATGTTAAATATATCAACATATTAACATTTTAAAAAATCCCTTAAATACACACACTTGTATATATAAACTCTATAAAAACTAAATACGATGTATTTTAGATAAATTTTACTAATTTAATATTTTAAAGTGTACGTAATTATTTTAATATTTACTCCATCCTCCAGGATTAGTTTATACAATACCCTATCTTCACTGTTTATTTGCGTAAAGGAATCTATTAAAATATCACAACTTTTGTACAATTTGACAATGCAGATAATCAATATCAATACAATTGATCAGTAAAGAATATTATTTTTTGAATATGCGAGCGAGTTGAGTATAGCAGTAACATGTACTCCATTCATTAATTGAGAAGGAAAAAATAACAATGGCATGTATATATGTACTTAAAAGCAAAAGATAAGGGGCGGTGACACTTTTCCTTCAAGAAGTAGATATTTTTATTATTCTTTATTTCTATTATAAAAATAATCTTATTTGAGTTAAAAAAAATTATTATAAATGATACAACTCTTTTAATTAATATTTAATAGAATTACATATTTATGAACTCTAAAAACTCAAATATTAATTAGGCTAAATAATCCCACGTTAATAACCCCACGCGTTTGATGCTTAATATCTCCATTGTTGTTAGTAGTAGTTGCACACCTTTTCCTTTTTGCATATCATATGTGAATCCAACGACCCACCCCAACTTTAGTTTGATAATCCCTTGTGGAGGCCCATGTCTCCTTTCTTCCCATGCTTTTTCTTTTGGTCCTAACCTCGTTATTTTCAGTGCTTCTCTCTCTCCTTTTCCACAGAGAGAGCCTGTAAAAGTCTCAGCTCTAAGCAATCTCTAGTCACTCCCTCTTTGTCATAAAGCTACAGCCTCAGAACAAGACAACTTCCACCCCTCCAAAATCCCACCACCCTTTTCATTATTGTATTCTTATAATGACCTGTCTTTCATCTCTCTTTCTTTTTTCTTCCCTTATTAATTTACCTCTTTTCTTTATTTCAACTCTCTCTCTCTTTTGTTCCATCTACTCCATCCCCTTGTCTGTCCCCTCTTTTTCATTTATTATTTAGTGGTGTACTGATTGGGAACTTGAGTGCTTGCAGGCCTTTGTTGCTTCTTGAACCTTGAGAAAGCTAGATAGGTAGACACACACACACAAGATGGAGCCTGCTAGGAATTCAAGAGCCTCACTCACTCATAAAGCTATATATATATATATATATATATATCATGGTTGAAGCAACCTAAGTTCTATCTCTCAATATATATACACATATATATATATATATATATATCATTCCTTTGTTTAGTATCTAGAATCATTTTCCTCTTATATATAGTCATTCCTATTCTTTAGTGAGACAAAATTTCAAGCACTTAATTAGGTGTTTGGAGCTTTTGATTTCTTGTGAGGCCTATTTTGCTGTTTTGATTAGTTGAATTAATTTGAATCATCTTGTGAGAAACAGACTCGTTATTGAAGAAGGAAAGGAGGGTGTCTGGAATGAAGTTTGATCCGAAATCATTGTCTCAGTTTCATTCATTTTAACTTTGCTTGTGGTCAAAGAGAGGCAGAAAAAGAGAGAGAGAGAGAGAGAGAGAGAGAGAGAGAGAGAGAGAGAGATTGGTCATGATCTGAGAAGGAAAGGGGGTGTTTGGAATGAGGTTTGATCCAAGATCATCACATCATATATATATATATATACATATATATATATATATATATATATATCTTCTTCAATTTCCCTTTCCTTCTTGATTTACTTACCTTCATTCATAAATTATTATTTTCATCACTTCATGCATGGGATGGGACTGATCTCGGACCAGGCTTCATTCCTCACACCTAGCTTTCCTTGTAGAAGCAATCAACCACAAAAGACAAAGGTAATCCTTTTTTCCCCTCCAATCCAAATCATATGTGTCTATCTATCAGATCTAAATAGATAAATTGCTGCTTTCTATGTCCTTTTATGTTCTACCTAGCTAGCCAAAAAAATTTAGCCAGATATTATTAGATTCAGTTTTTTTCCCACTTATTATTATTATTATTTGGTCTTGGTGCTTTTTGAAATAAGATGAAGTACTTAGATTTAAAATATTTTCAATATTTAACTTATGTATTTATAAGGAGCTAGCAACAAATACTTTTGCATTTATGCCACCAAACATTAGATCAGCTAGAATGGGAGATGTTCTAGCTAAATCTGTGGTCAACTTAATTCGAGTCTAATAAATACAGTTGCGTTAAGAGTTGATTTGGAAAATTTTGCTATTTTTAGTCGTCTCACATATTTAAACTTGAGGATATCGAGTGATCAAATCCAAATTAGACATAACCACTTCATTTGTATGACTTCTGAAACTCAGCCGCAAATTAAGAACACTGTGATCTCGATCAATAGAAATTATTAGCACAACATATTCCATGTTTTGTTCAATAAGTTTCTAGTTAATACCAAATTTATTATATGTAATCCAATATTATTAGTTGATTGATACATCTCCCACGCCCAACGGCGCCGCCATCTTTGTCTTTAATTATCACATTGAGAGATGCTTACCCTGGCTACTACTACCTATTCTAAGAAACCCTAGCCAGGTTTTTGTGACTTTCTAGCACATGTTCATCTTTTGTATCAATGAAGCTCATTTTCATATGATGAATGATATCATATAAAGATTGACATCCATTTTGGGGAATTATTGGTACGATCCTGCAGCTGAAAGACAAGTGAATTTATTTAGATATTCCCTCCATCGTTCAATATTGCCCCTGCTTTTCTCCCATTAACCGTAGCCAGAGAAATTAAAAGCTTATCTTAATAGAGATGTACTCGTTTTGTCAAAAAAATAGAGATGTATTCATCTACATATTCATTTTCCCTATCCTTTATATGTGTGTGTGCATGCCCTTAATTAGATGTAGATCCGGGTATCAAATTAACATGATACATATATACAAACTTAACATGATACATATATACAAACACATTTATCTTCATACATTAACAAATAACAATTGATTCGAAGTGCATGTTACTTAGAAGCATTCTAGTATATATATATGCTGGACTCATTTTATTATCGCATAGGGGTATATAGGGT
The DNA here is from genome assembly GCA_007407185.1 of Glycine tomentella. Lineage (NCBI taxonomy): Eukaryota > Viridiplantae > Streptophyta > Magnoliopsida > Fabales > Fabaceae > Glycine > Glycine tomentella. The sequence goes on from PYAF01003444.1 coordinate 397,021, forward strand.
ACACGGAATCTCACTGTCTTCACGCTCTATGTTTGTGAGCGATATTCCGATTCCTTTGAACATATTATATATAATATTCGTTTTTTTATATATATTATACAATATACTATTACATTTGTTTTATGACAAATGTTAGCAACTTAGATGCATGCTTGATATGGATAAATTAATATTTTACTGAATTCTATGCGTTTCTTTCTTGACTGGTATATATGAATATAACATTACGTCACCAAAACTTGTTCTTTAAGTGCATGCGTGGCAAAAGCTACACCACGTGACAAAGAACTACATCGCAAAGTTATGGCTGGAGTGAGTTAAAAACGCAAGTCACTTTTAAGATAGACCACATGGAAGTGGCGTTAAGTTTTATTTGATGTATTACACAGTTAAATTGAATAGCTTGGTAGAACTTAACGTATTCTTCGTTTTCTACTTTTATCTAGCTGTCTTTTCTCTTCTTTTCTTGGTGTATGTATGGAAACATATGTTTCTTTTCTTTTTCACATAGCAAACTCTTGGAGATTTTGCATGCCAGGAAGAAAACGATGTTAGGATAAATCTATCTATCGCCGTACGTATACTATTATATGAAAAGTATATCATCGTTTTTGTCATGTAAATTATTGGCTTAGGTTGATACATGAATTTGGATATGAAACTAGTAAGTTGTAATATGATATAGTAGTATATTTTATGTCTGAGGTTATTCTTCCTGAATATGAATTTTATTTTATTGACTAACAAGAAAGGGCACTAAACTACATAACTTAATTCTATATTAAGAACTAGCGTGTATTTAGTATAATCTACAATTTTTTAAGCTTCAACAAAAAATTAAAATAGAAAATTTAAGAGGAATATATTAAAAATTAAACAGAATTATATATATATATATTACAAAAAAAATAATTAGCATTTAGAAAAATAAATTAAAAATAGTAAATGTTAATTTCTGTTAGAAAAAAGTAGCATAAATATTAAAGTAACTTTCGAAAAAAATATATACCTAACAATATTTAATAGAATAAGTATATTTTAATTTTCGAGTGAATAGGAAATTAAGTCGATATACAAGTAATGAGTTCTCCACAATAAAATTCATGTTTTTCTTTCTCATAAATGAGCAAACAAATCTGTTCTCCGTGTCTAGCAATATGTTTAATAATTAAAAGGGTAATATATGTTTTTTTAGTTCATAAACTTTTTTATAAAATTTAAATATTAAATTATACAATATGAAAGTTGTTTTAAAACTTCTGAAACTCAAAATAAGGTTCAATATAAGTATAATAGAAGAATAAGAACTATAACTATATTTTTTCTAATTAAAATGCTGTAAAAATTACCTTTATGAGAATATTTGGTAGAAGAAAAATATTTTCATGTCTGAGAATTATTATTCCTAGAAATCATGAATCCCATAAATTATGTTTCTTTGAGAATGATTAAAATTGATTTGGTTGATCATTGGAGAACCTTTAGATAAATTTTCTAAGAATAAAAATGTTAAGCATATTTTATCGATTATTTTAATTATTTATTATATTATATAATTTAGTAAAGGATAACATATGATGTTTTTACTTTAGTAAAAAAATTAAACTCTGGAAAATAAGATTCTCACTTCTATCATGAGAAATTTTTTGTGAAAAACTGATTAAAAATATTCTTGGAAAACATCCTTTAACATGAATATTATTTTTGAAATGCATGTCAAACATGAAAAACTAATTTTTTCAATTTATGATTCCTGAAAAATAAAAAAACGTATCTCTTACTAAATATCACCTTAATAAATAAGAGTTGTAAAAGTTAAACGTGATCTCTTTCAATGAAAGTTTGGGGAAGACGGTTGTTTCATTTAAAAGTTAGGGTGGGTTTTGTCTTATTAATTTAAATTTTATATTCATATGTTGTTTTGAAACTTCTGTGACTCCTATATAACACTGCATATAGTACCCATATATTTTTTTTTTCATACATATTCTTTATTTTCCGTTTATTTTAAGTTAATTTCTATTATTAGAGACAAGTATATATATATATATATATATATATATATATATATATATATATATATACTGTTCTACTCAAAGAGAATAGAAATGTCCAACAAGTGACGTTGGATGATTCTATCTAGGATCAGATTTTCCCTACCTCAAGAAGCTTATATGAGTGAAGCAATTTACGGAGGAAGAAGATCACAGCAGCAATAACTCACAACACAATGGGTGTGCAATGTGTGCCGTGTGAATTGAGAAGAGAGAGTCAGGATTGTATATGTACCTTTCACCATGGGTAGTGCTTTATTTATAGGAAGCTAACCTGGATTTTGACGATAAACTATTGAGGTCCGTTATCATTTTCCATGATATTTGGAGATATAGATAGTTAGTAACAACAAGCCCTCCGCTCTCGTTCGATTATGATCATAAGCTGTTGATAATTTGAATATTTAAACTAATAGGATAAAGATAGGATATCCTTTATCCGTAACAGATGCCCCTCAGCCTGGTCATCTAGTATCCTTGGAGGCCGAGATGTATAGTGGGACCAACTAAGCTTCGAGCCGATGTCGTACGAGTGATGCTGACCTCGTGTAAAGCCGATCATATGCGGGGGTTCGAACCAAGGTAATCAACCTTTTTTGAGCTCTTGGGTTGTCTTACTTCAGCGCTGAGCTATGTCTTGTCTTTTCAAATAGTCTGAGTAGCTCTGATCATCGAGAAATGAAGCGACTTTTCTTCCTGGACTGCCACTTGTCTTGATAATAACTTTCGTCGTTTCACGCTTTAATCAATTTTTTTGTAATAATGACGTAACCGCCTCTTCCACGTCCTTCAATGTCCATCAGTTACTAACCCACGTTCTCTTTTTGAATTCTGACGGTTACTTTTTCGTTTAATGAACTTGTATCGTTTCACTTTCGCCTTAGTGCCTCATTCTACCTCTCACCTTTGCCCTTGCGACTCCTGCATCTTCATTCTCCCTTGCTTCCGAATCACCTGTGTTCTTCGTTGTCGACTCCTCTTCCATCAATCTTTCTCTATTTCAGGTATTTCTTGTTTACCTTTCCCTCTTTGTCCATTGCCATTTCTTATTTTTCGTCTTGTTCTGTATAACCCCGAGTATCGATAATTTCTTGCAACTTCCATCTGTTCCCGTAGTTTCCAATATTTGCACATTTTTAGTAGTGTTTATATCATGCAATACACACCTGAGGAAGAGGCAGAGATTTGCAGAACGGTTCCCCCTCGTTCTGCATTTTGGTTTTTTGGACTTCCTCCTTCTGACGAAGAGAAGAAAAAGTTCTTGCTTCGGGTTCCTTCTGCCTCTGGTAGTTCAAAAACCCCAATTTCCTAATCCCCTAATCCTTTCCAATCAGGGTCCTCCAGGTTAGGGTCGTCATCGCGACAGAGGTCCGCCTTGCTTTCCTCAGGGTCTAGGGTACCCCCTAAGACTTCTGTTCCCTCGATCATTTCCCCTAGAGATAGCCCTAGGCTCGAGTCACAACTCGAAGTCCGATATGAACCCTGTTCAAAATGTGTTGAGGAATTCATGTATTTAGCCAGCAGAGATTTGGATAAATAGGTCGATGACCTATTGGATCGGTGTCGACATAACCCCATTATGGTGCCCAAACCCATCGGTATACCGTCACCTAGGTTAGATGTTGATGTACCGATTTTCATGCCAGCTCGGACTTCGTCAAATCTTAGCCCCTCGATGGTCCGCCCTCCAGGTACTTTACTAATTGTTGTTTTTCCTTTTATTGTCGTAGGTAATTATGGACTCTCGTGTTGGAACTGTTAGGGAATCTACAACTGGGTCTCGATCTCAAACTGTTTCTCCTGCCTTGTCAAGTAGGTTTCCGTGGGTGACCCATGAGGTGTTGCAGTACACCTCGGTGTTGGATTCTGGGGACCTTGCCCAACTTTCCCTCGGTGCCCAGGAGGGTTTTCATGTCTGCCTACCCTGCCCAGGCGAGCCTGTTTGTTCCGTCCGGGAAGGAAATGACCCTGATTTCTTTTTATTTTACAGTGAGATAATTACCCGGGTAGGGATCCGTCTTCCCTTTACCGACTTCGAAATGCAGGTGTTAGATCATTTGCATGTTGCTCCTTCCCAGATTCATCCTAATGGTTGGGCTTTCATGCTAGCTTTTGAGATTCTCTGCCAAAAACTTGAAGTTCCTTGCACCTGCCCTTTATTTTTTTATTTTTTCTCTGTTCAAACTAGCCGATCAGGTAAGGAGCCTGCCGACCGAAAGGGGTGGACCTCTTTTCGGGGTAGGAACGACCGAGGTTCTGACAGTCAGCTTTTTTCTTTATTTGCTGACTCCTTTAAAAGTTTCAAAGATAAATTCTTTAAAGTTGTTGCCATTCCCGGTCAACGTCCTTTCTTTTCAAACTCCTCTGACTCTTCTCCAGGGTCCTGGAGGTTTCCATTGTATTGGTCCTCCCATCATCATGATTCCCCTCCAGCTTCTTATCGAACCGACGAGACTCGGTTGTCGGATTCCGAAGCTACTTCTGCAGCTCGGATATTATCATGCAGAGATTCAGGGGACTTGGCTCTGATAGCTTATGGTCAGTCTGAATTTCTTTTGACAGAACTTTATTTGCTTTTTTAGTCTTGCTAATGCTTATTCTGTTATTGTGCAGCGATTGAAATGGACCCCGACCCCATTCCCAGCCACCTCGCGGCCCTCAAGTCCCGGAAGAGGCGTCGATTGGCCGAAGGAAAGGGCAAGGCTTCGACTAGTGAATCTAGCCCGACTCTGATTTCCACAATTCCAGTTGCTCCTTCAACTTCTCCACCGCCTTCCTCTCCTGTGGCCGCGGCCCCTCTTGTGGTTATTGATGGCCCCACAGAGGAGGTCATTTTTGAGGCCCCGGCTTCTGCTGACGTTCCTACTCCGGCAACCGAGGCCCTTGAGGAGCGTATACAGCTATCTCTGATGATTGAGCTCGTTGGGGAGCGTATCCAACTGTCCCCCCGAAATCTTTGGGATAAGGGTAATAACTCAAGAATTTTTTGAAGTTGCCCGAGCACCTAAGAGATACTCGGATCCGGTCCTCTTTTCGGACCCCGAGCTGGAGGAACTGGGCTCGATGCAGGTGGCATGTTTGAAGAGTGCCACCTTGCTTGGGAGTTTAACTTCTTTGAACAAGAAAGCCTTCAAGGTGACTGCCGAGCTCCAAGCTTCTGAAGCTGAAACCCGCCGACTTCGACAAGAGCTAGACTTGGCTAGGCGAGTGTTGCGATCTCGGTCGGGGAACTGGAGGCTTCCAGGGCTGAGGCTAAGGAAGCACAAGAGTCGGTGGTTAAACTGGTCGCCGAGCTCGAAGCTTCCCGAGAATCGGCGGCTAAGATGGTCGCCGAACTCGAAGCTTCTCGAGCTCAAATTGGAGCTTCCCGAGCAGAAGCTGAATCTTCTCGTTCAACCATTGCCAAGTTGGAGAAGAGTCTGATCGTGGCTCGCAATTGGTCCCGTGATGCCAATCGTCATTGTGATGAACTCCTCGCCCTCAATACCAAGAAGAATGAGGACGAGAAAGACCTCCTGAGCGAACTCATATTTGTTCGTTCTCAATTGAAGAAGTCCACCGAAGCTTCATTTGAGAACGTTATAAGCCAGATTCGCTTCCTGAACCCTGGTATTAACTTAAACACTGAGGATATGCATTTCAGGTCTTACGTTGGGGATAGCCAGCTGCTTATGGTTTCTGAGAGCGAAAGGGAGGAAGAGGGCTCGGTAAGCACGCCCGAGGGGGTTGCACCCCCGGCCGGTGGAGAAGATTGAAGGACCGGGATGCTGGTTTTACTTGTAATTATTTTGAACAATTTCTGCACATTTTACTTTCTCTTGTCAATGCACAATTTGCTTGCACAATATTTTTAATTTCCTCGACGAGCATGATTCTTGTGTTGCTTTATTTCTTCCGTATATTGGCTTCAATAGCGTCTTCTTATCCCAAACCGTTGGTCGGGCTTTAGACATTATTTTAGCAACTGTCAAGTGTATTCGTAACATCACTGGTGTAACTCTTTCGGCTGACCCGATGGTTCACTTGTGACTTAAATAGTTACGTCGGCCTGATCAGGACCGAGATAATACAAAACAATGACTAAGAATTCAAAATGTGTGCACAATAGGAAGTTCCTTATAATAAGGTTTTTATTAATATTCTTCGAAGATTACATGATTTTCACGATCTCAATGATTGATTTGCGCGGGTTGTACATCCCTGGATTACATAATCAACTAATGAGAAACACATGATAAATCTATTATGATTTGGCCTCCCGCGACCCCGATGACAGGCTTGATAGCCAGCTAAAGGGGAACACACGGTGAGGCAATAATCCATGATCCATGATCCATGATTTCGATGACGGGCCAAAGGACAACTAAAGGAAAACACATGGACTCTTTTGACCGCCTAGGGTCAGCTATAATACTTTTTTAACTTGTCCGTGTTCCATGTCCGTCTGACTTGTTTTCCTTCTAGCGCTTCCAACGAATATGCTCCTTGCCCGATGTTTTGGACAACCCGGTACGGTCTTTCCCAATTTGCTACTAACTTTCCTTCTCGAGCATTCTTATTTCCAATGTCTGCTCGTCGGAGTACGAGGTCGCATTCCTCGAAAGATCTTACCTTTACTTTTTTATTGAACCTTTGGGCTAGCCTACCCTTGCTATGTAGATCCCGACGGTGTGCGGTGGTGCGGACCTCTTCGATTAAATCTAGGTCAGCTGCTAATGCACTGTTGTTATCTTCTACCTGAACCATACGCTGTCTCCTCCAGGATGATTGGCCGATCTCTACCGGTATCATGGCTTCACACCCATATGTCATTCTGAATGGGGTTTCTCCAGTAGATGTTTGGGCCGTAGTTCTGTATGCCCATAGCACGTAATAAAGTTGTTGGACCCAATTTGAGCCGGCTTAATGCATTCGTTTCTTTAATCCATCGATAATAACTTTGTTCGCCGCCTCGGCCTGACCGTTGGACTATGGATGCTCAACAGAAGTGAAATGGTGCTTGATCTGAAAGCCGGTCATCATCGCCCTGAACTTGTCGTCGGTAAATTGTGTTCCATTATCGCTCACGATTTCCGCCGGGATTCCGAACCTTGCTATTATAGTCCGCTCTAAGAATTTTTGTACCCGGCCCAAGGTGATAGCAGCGAGAGGCTCAGCCTCAATCCACTTGGTAAAATAGTCAACGACCACTATCAACCACCTCATCTGTCCTTCTGTGGCTTTAAATGGCCCCAAGAGGTCCATGCCCCACTTATAAAATGGCCATGAAGCTGTGATTAAACTGAGCTCGGACGGGGGAGCCCATATTATCTTTGCATGTCTCTGACAGCTGTTGCATCTCTTGACGTGTTCCACTGCATCCGCTTTCATCGTCAGCCAAAAGTATCCCGCACGCAGAGCTTTTAATGCTAAAGCTCTTGCTCCCATATGTTGGTTGTTGACCCCTTCGTGTATTTCGGTGAGTACGTATTCGGCCTGGTCCGAACTCAGACACAATAGTAGTGGGGTGTGGAGGCCCCGTCGGTATAATTCGTCGTCGACAATCACATACATCGCTGCATCCCTAATCAACTTTTTTGCCTCCAATTCTTCGTCAGGGAGTGCTCCCTGTTCCAAATAATTGATAATTTGTCTTCTCCAATCCTCATCGGTCAGAATGGTCATGACACATGCGGGACGGGCGACTTCCTGTTGGATGACTCTTCTGTGGTTGGCCGATCCCTTCGCGCTGGCCAACTTTGACAGTATGTCGGCTTGAGTGTTTTCTTCTCTTGGGATATGCACGATTACCACTTCCTCGAACTCCGCCATGATTTCCTTTACTTTGGCCAAGTATTTGGCTAGTAAAGGTCCCTTGACTTGATATCATCCCTCAACCTATGCTGAAACGAGCTGCGAATCAGTGAAGACATTGACCCTTGATGCTCCTTGCTCTTTTACTTGCTTCAGCCCAATGATAAGTGCTTCATATTCTGCTTGATTATTGGAGGTCGAGAAGTTGAGCTGCAATGACTATTCAAGGGACACGCCTTCGGGATTCTCAACGATGATTCCGGCTCCACTTCCCTTAGCATTAGACGACCCGTCCATCTATACCTTCCACACTTTATCTTCGTGTTAAATGGGCGATGTCGGGGTCAATTCTACTATGAAGTCGGCCAACGCTTGAGACTTAATAGCGTGGCGGGCTTCATATTGGATATCAAACTCGGATAATTGGATAGCCCAATTCATCATTCTCCCCGCCAAGTCTGGCTTATGTAGCACTTGTTGGATGGGTTGGCTCGTCCGAACTACAACCGTATGACTCTGAAAGTATGGGCGAAGTCTCTTTGCCGCGATGAGTAGAGCGAAGGCCACCTTTTCGAGTTTTTGATATCGTAATTCTGAGTTCTTCAGAGCTCGGCTCACAATATATACCGGCAACTAAGACTTGCCTTCTTCTCTGACTAGTACTGCGCTAATGGCCTCCTCTCCAATTGACAAGTACAGAATGAGCATCTCGCCCAGCTCGGGTTTCGACAATACCGACGGAGAGGTTAGGAACGCTTTGATCTTCTGGAAGGCTTCTTCGCACGCCGAGTTCCATCCTATACTGGCTTCCTTTTTCAATAACTTGAAGAAAGGGAGGGCTTTTTCCGCGAATTTCGGGAGAAACTGGGTTAAGGCCGCCATCCTTCCTGTCAACTGCTGAACTTCTTTTTTGTTAGCGGGAAATCGCATATCCAGGACGGCTTTACATTTATCAGGGTTTGCCTTTATCCCCCTGTGGGTTAGCATGAAACTTAGGAATTTCCCAGCTTTTACCCCGAACACACATTTTAATGGATTGAGGCGTATGTTATGCTGCCTCAACTTCTGGAATGTTTCTTCCAAGTCTTGGATATGGTCCCCAGCTGCCGACGTCTTCGTGATCATGTCGTCGATGTAGACTTCAATATTGCGCCTATAATAACCCTGTTCTCAAAAAAAAAAATCTCATGCTAACAGCGTGGGAACGGCGCGGTTAGCGTGGGATGCGGCGCCAATAGGGTGGAAGGTGGCGTCGTTAGCGTGAGATTGCGCCAGAGGACTTTTTCTTTCAAACAATTGGCGCGATTAGCATGAAAATGGCGCTGTTAGCGTGGGAGACGCTCCAGAGGCCACTTCATTCGGCTTTATGGCGTGAATAGCGTCAGTTTGGCGTGAGTAGCGCCACAGATGCGCCCAGTTGGCGCGGATAGCACCGTAGTGGCGCGGTTAGCGCCATAAGTGCCCAGGAAGCCTGTTGTTACGTGAATTTGGCTCGAATAGCGTCAGATATGGCACGATTAGCACGAGAACGCGGGCAGACCCTGTAATAAAAGGCCATTTTACGAAATTCTTGGCCAAAAACCTTGCTTCTTCTCCCTCCAGCAACCCTTCCACCATTGTTGAGTGCCCAAGCTTCATTTCTTCACCTTATCTCACCAAAAATTCATCCACAAACACATTTTGTGATGGAAATCACTTCTAGAGCTTGAATCCATCCTCATTTCACCTTGAGAAACCCCAAATCAGAGAATCCTTTTCTCAAGGGAAATTCGAAGAACTTGAGTTCGGCGAGGAACGGCGACGAATCGTGAGTACCCATGCTAGGGGAAGTTGTCCGTGGACCTTCTTTGCCATCTTTGAGGTAAGAAACTGAAGAATCACATCTTGATTTGTGAGTTAGGGTTTTGGGTGAATAGTGACCCACTTTTGATAGAGCTAGTTTTTGCTTTGGGTCATGTTGAAACATGTGCTTTGAATGTTGTGAGGATGTAGGATTAGCTCTTAAATGTGAGTTTGGTAAACCTTGATTTCATGGCTCTATGTGAAGCATGTGTGTTGTTGTGGGCTAAGTTGCTTGGCCATCTGTGAACATGCTAGAGCCTTGGCTTATGGTTTTGATGGCCTTGAGAGGCTATTGGTATGATGGCTTGTGTGTGATAAGCCTTGATGAACCATAGGATAGATAACCTTGTGGTTGGAAAGGATTGTGAGTCCTTTCACTTTGAGCGGTTGTGAACCGTATATGCTTGTATGCACGGTGTGGTTTGTTGATACATGCTTGTATGTGCCTTGTATAGGGCGTGACACCACTGGTGTCAGTGGCGTGGGCCACAGAGCATGAGGAGAACTGTAGAGCTCGGCTTTGCCAGGTAAGTTCTTGGACCCTTGGGGATGTTTCCCACTTGCTTGTGCTCTACCATACTCCAAGGGAGTAGTGGTTTCATTCATGATACATGCATTGTGTGGATGTTGCATACTCATGATAATATGTGCTTGTATCTGTGCTTGATAAATGTGTTAAGCCTGTTGTTAGATCTTCTGGCCAGTTAA
>PYAF01003444.1:432645-451549 GCA_007407185.1 Glycine tomentella
AGCTGAATAGGTAGTGTAAATGAACGTTGCAATTAATCCATGAAGAATGCTAAGAACGTTAAGTGTGAGTCTCTAGTTACCTTAGGGTGCGTTTGGTACAACCCTTATCCATGTGTATATAACACTTTATGTTTATGTTTATTTTAGCTTCTACATTTTCCTTTGTCCAACAACATTTATCTTGTTATATTTTGTCATCATAAAGATACGATTTATGATTTAATTGACCAAACAATCCTCGTTGGGAACGACAAATCCCTCTCTTCCACTTTATTACTTGAGCGACCGGTGCACTTGCCGTGAGCGCAACAATACTTATCAACATTGCTAGAGGAAGAAGCACACACACATCCATTTAATTTGTAACTTAAAATAAGTTTTTCATTTTCTTCTTTCAAGTTGCAAATCTCATCTTGCAATTCAGTTATTTTAGCAATATGCCATCTAAGATTTCCTCTGAGCTTATTATTGGATTTTGCAAGCTTTTGGGCTTCCTCATGCATTTCTTGAAAAACATGAATAGCTTGATCAAGTTCAGAATTTACCTCATCTCCATCACTTAGCAAATCATCATCATCTTCATTGATGGTGGAAGTGAGACACATGTTAGCTTTTTCATGTTCTGTGGAAGAGTCTGAAGTTGTTGACTCATTATCTTCCCAAGCTATGTATGCTCTATTAGCTTTCCCTTCCTTTTTCATCTTACCCTCTCCTTGTTGTTTCCTCAAGTAGATTGAGCACTCAGATTTGATATGGCCTGGCTTGCCACACTCAAAGCATGTGAAATTGTTGTCAATCTTCTTGTTGAGGTTGTTGTTGCTGTTGTTGTTTTTGCTACCTTTGTTGAACTTTTTGTTCTTGTTCTTTTTCATAAATTTGCTGAACTTTCTGACCACCAAGTTCACATTATCTTCTTCATCCTCTTAACTTGTTTCCTCTTCTTTTTCAGCTTTTAAAGTTGCAGCCTTCAAGGCAATGCTTCTTGTTTTCTTTTCTGCATCTTCACAAGATGTTAGTTGAGACATTTCAAGTTCATATTCAAGAAGCTTACCAAACAATGCATCCATAGAGATCTTTGATAGATCCTTGGACTCCTTGATTGCTGTAACGTTTGGGTGCCAAGGTCTTGTCAAACACTTCAATATCTTGATGTTCAATTCTTCAGTATCAAAGACAAACCAAGACCCAAAAGATGATTTACAATATGAGTAAATCTGATCTGCAGATGAGAAATTCTCTCATTAGTGTTCATCTTGAACATTTCATACTCATGGATCAAAGCATGCTTCCTTGATCTTCTAACTTCCTCAGTTCTTTCATCAGTAATTTCAAGCATCTCCCACGTTTCTTTTGCACTATTACATCTCACAGTCCTGAAAAATTCATCAGAGGAAAGTGCAGAGGTGATCATATTTTTAGCTTTAAAATCATACTGTGTAGCCCTTTGTTCAGCCTCAGTCATCTCATCCCATTCTTTGGGAATCAATTCATTTGCCACAGTTTTCTTTGGAATAAAAGGACCCTTCACTATTGCATTCCATGCTCCTGGGTCATTTGATTGAATAAAGATTTTCATTCTATTTTTCCAAAAATTGAAGTGTTCCCCTTCAAACATAGGAGGTCTGTTTAAATAGGCACCCTCCTTAAAGGTTATTTGTGAAGTATTCATTATTTCTTTTTGAAAAGAAAAAGTGATCTTGAACAACTTTCAAGAACCAGCTCTTAATGCCAATTGAAAAAAATAGGAATACTTCAATACATCCAAGAGCGGGGTGAATTGGTTGTACCTTGGTAATTAAAAATTTTACAATCAGAGTTTACACAGGATCTTTATCACTTTAAAAAATGTTTTGAAACCAAGAATCTTATATTCAATCAAATTCCTCTGTCAAGAAATCAATAGACAACTGAAATCTTTCTGTGCAAATAATTTGATTCACAAACCAAAGCAATAAAGAGATGAAGAGATTATAATAAAGATCAGCCACAATTTTTATACTGGTTCACTTCAAACACTATGAAACTACATCCAGTTCTTTCACTCAACACTAGAATGGAGTTTCACTATTGCAAATTAATGTTCTTACAAGATATTACAAGTCTCTCTTTATCAACCCTAGATAAAGTTCAGAAATCTAAAACACTATTAGATTCTTAGAGACCAACCCCACTGAGAACACTACTCAGCAACCCCTAGAGAAACACTATCTCTAGTTATCATGCAAGAAACTCATTTTCAATAAGCCAATCTTTACAGAAATCAAATAACAAATTTAGAAGCTTAAAGAATAAGGAACGAATTCACCTGATAATCCAATGAACAAAATGCATATGAATGATTCACCAAGTTGATAGACAGAATAACAGACTCAATGCATCCTTTTCCTTAAGCTTTGAGGCTCAATGGTGCTTCACTCATCAAATCAAAAACCCATATGAATTTTGGTGAAACCAAGACGTTTTTGAACTCAGAAAACTCACTAATGAAAGCTTATGAATGTTTGTGATTGCTCAGAATTCGAATTTCTCAACTCTACAAAACACAGAGCAATGGGTTCTATTTATAACAGCTTTCTAACTGAAAGTAATTGATTAAGCACACTCCTGTAATCGATTATTTAGCATATGTAATCGATTAAATCAAGAATGTAATCGATTAAAGTGTTTCTGATATGTTTTGGGTTTGAGCTATGAACATTATAATCATTATCCCGTCACTAATCGATTAAAACAGGAACTCATGATTTTCCAAATACACTGAGTAATCGATTACTGAATTTGGTAATCGATTAAGACAGAGACACCAATATTTTCAAATGCACTATGTAATTGATTAAACCGATATGTAATCGATTAAATCAGCAAAACATGTTAGCCATAGACATGATATGTAATCGATTACGTACTTCTGTAATCGATTAAGACAAGAAGTATGTTATTTCACTTTTAACCTAGGTAATCGATTAATTCGATATGTAATCGATTACATTGTTCTTAATTTGTTTTCCAGAAGGCACGAAGAACAAAATAATCGATGCCAACATATCTGTAATCGATTAAAACAGGAAAACTTCATTTTTCCAAAAACTTGATTTTAATCTGCCTCAGTTATTAATTGCTTTTTGTTTAGGCCTTCAATCTAACAATCCTAAATGAATGATATGCATGATATGCACACTGGATTATCAGATACCAGTTCTTTCCTTTTACAAGAATCAAATTGATCTTCAAGCTTCCATGACACTTTTGAAATGAGGCATGTTGAAAGCACAAAACTCCAAAGCTTGATTCCTTGTCCATCTTCTCATGACTCCTCTTGAATCAACAGAAGCAAGGTCTGAGAAATGTAGATTCATTGGGTATCCCAAAGAAATTATGGGATACTTTTACACCAAGCTTATGACCATAAAGTGTGTCTCAAGAGGAGCTAATTTTTAGAAAGGGAATTCCTTGTAGGAGGAAGTCATGGTAAAAAAATTGAGTTTGATAAAACTCAATTAACCAATGAAACAACTTAGGGCTGTGAGATGGAAACTGAGATACCTTTCTTTAATGTTTTAAAGTTACCACAAAGGTCATCACCTCCAAAAATTGTGGTTCAAGAGCCATCTATAGTTCAAGATCAAGTTAATGAAGCAATCTTAGAGCTAATTCAACATCCTATGAACCCAATATATGAGTTTTCTAGAAGATATTTTCGAGTGCATTGTGCACTTGAGAAATTAAACTTAATGGTCCTAGGTGACACAACAAATTAGGTTTATCATGATGATGACGATCCAAGAAACTATGAAGTGGCTAAGTGAAGCTTGAAGAATGGCAAAAGGAAGATATCATCAAAAGGAAGATATAGATTATGACAAAAAAATTTCTCCTATGGCAATGTTCAAATCAATTCGAAATCTTCTTGCTATAACAAACTATGATCATGAAATATGGCAAATGGATGTGGAAAACAGTTTTCCTTAATGGTGAGCTAAAAGGAGATGTGTATATGACATAACATGAGGGATTCACATTCTTGTCTAATCATAATAAAGATTGAAATAAGTGTGTAGAAGTTGGAGCATTCATTTTAACAAAATGATTGAATGGTTCAATCTTTTTAGCTATGAAGAAGAAAGTTGTGGGTACAAAAAGGTAAGTGGGAGCATTATATTTATATGTATATGACATAAAATAATACACAATGCAAGGAAGAAAGATTTGGCTACTAATATATTATCCATGAAACATTTGGGAGAAACAACCTATATTTTAGAAATAAAGATTTATTTAGATAGATCTAGAAAGTTGTTTGGTGTTTCCCAATCTAGGTACATTGATACCATCCTAAAGAGGTATATCATGGAAACTCCAAAAATTACTATTTGCCAATAGGAATTGGAGTTACTTTCAGTAGGTAGGATTGTCCTAAAACTCATGATGAGAGAAAACATATAAATAGAGTACCATATGCTAGAATAGTGGGAGCTATTGTATATGACATGAGTTTTGCATGTTCTAATATCATTTATGCACTAAGTGTAACAAGTTGATATCAAGAAAGTCTTGGTGGGGAGCATTGAAAGTAGGTAAGACCATTCTTAAGTACTTAAGAAGAACTAAAGATTGTGTCTTATTTATGGAGACTCACAACTAAAAAATAAAGTAGTTTGATGAGCATAAGTTGGAATTAGTAATGAAATACATGAGTGATTGACTCTAGTGCAAATGAGAGATTGTTAGGGATAAATATATATGCTCAAGATCCAATCCATCATGTTATCAATTTTAGTAACGAATTGTTCCGTATTTTATTATCATATTTATTGTTTTATTAAATTATTAATTTGACAAGTCCTTGATTAAAATTAGAGACTTGTTATCATAATAGAGATTATGATAATGAGAAATAAGTCCTTTATAATTTTAATCTAAATTGTTCTTGATTGTAGGATTATTGTGAATAAGTTATCAATAATTCAGATAGATCAATATATGTAATGGTCTTTATTGGATAAATATTAATAAATCTTATTTATTAAATTGCATATATGGATGATGTATATGTGGATGTCATCATTAAATCGATTCAATTGAGAACTCCAAATAGTTAATAATACTTGATATGTCAATAGGAAGTTCTCAATAAGAAATATAATAATTTCCTTTGACTTGAGATTATCATATTAATTAACAAGTTATTTGTTATATTTTAATTTCAGACACCTAATGCCTTAGGACACTAGTTGAATGAATATTGGATATGATTAAATACTTGTAGAATTAATGATTAATTAAGAAAGAATCCATCAACTCTAGGTAATGAGTTTGAGCTCTATGATAGAATTTTATATCTTGGCCAGGGCAATTGAATGAAAGAATAAAAAGTTTCTTAAATCATTCATTGATTAAATATGTGTTAACTTATTAGAGTTTTGATAGTAATATTATACTCTAGAATTAACCTTGAGCTGTAAATGATGGAAGGAAATATTGCATTTTTTCTATTGGTTCTTGAAGGGAAAATATGTTACTTCATGATATTCGGACGTTAAGGAGTGTTGCTAGATGCCTACCTTGCTTAGTATATTAATTATGATTAATTTACTACCGGTTTAATGTTGAACTTACGAGGTCACACACAAACGAGTTTTTCAATCTTTGAAAAAGAAAATAATTTATTTGATAATTAAATTAGAGAATTTCATTTAATCAAATAAATATTTTAGTGGAATATTATTATATTCTTTACTAGCACTAAGAATATAATTAATATAAACAAAGAGTATTATTTTATAAATGTGGAAGTCATCCATAAGATAAGAATAAGATTCTATTGCTACATATTAGGATCAGATCATGTGATCACTTGTCGTAATTAGTCACGTGATTATTTGAGATAGTTTTTATTTTCAAATATAAAGATAAAGTAATATGAAATTATTTTAAATAAAATATCTCATCTTTTAAAAAGGCCCAAATGCATATCTCTTTAACATTATAAATACTTGAGGCAAAGTGCACCAGACACAAACTATAAAAGTTCAAGCCTAGTTTTAGACCTAAAAATTAGAAAGAGGGTTTGCTCTTTAGAGTTCCACTCATCAAAGAGTTGATAGCAGAGATTGATCTTGATGGATACACATAGAGTCTTCACACTATTGAAAAAAATTTGTTGCTTCAAGAATGCGCATCCGAGTACACAAATCTATTTTTTCTCTATTTATTATTGTTGTATATTTTGAATGCTAAATAGATCTTAATTTTCTGCTACAAGTGTTGGGAACACTCCTATGTAACTATCAGATGTTGGTTTGGCCAAAATGTAAGAAAATGTATCCTCATAGAACAAGTATGTCTGAAAATGAAGATTACTCGAGATGATAGATCCATTAATATGTATCCTTTGATTCCATGCTTGTATTCAAGGAATATGCATTTTCTAGCTCAAGGATCAAGTTTCTGTCTTGATATTTGGAGGGTTGAAGCAAAAACTAAGCATCAAAATACTTTGAGATTTTGTAAATCAAGAACAGTGCCATGGTGAGCTTCATAAGGAGATCTATATGTTAAAACAGATGAGGGCAATCTATTGATTAGTTAAATGGCATGGAGGAAAACATAGCACCAAAAGACCCATGGTAATTAGCACTAGAACATGATAACCCTTGTGACATTTAGGATGCGTTTGTGCTTTCTCTCAGCAACATGTTCTTTGATGTGTTATACCTTATTCGTTGTAGATTTGAGTCATAAGGAACTCTTTTCCATTGTCAGTTCTAATGCCTTTGACTCCAAATTGAGTGTGTACCATAGCAAGGAAGTTAGGAACCAGAGGGCTTGTTTCTGATTTAATCTTCATTAGGAATAGCTAAGTATGTCGTGTAAAATCATCTACAACAGTTAGAAAATAGAAATGACCATGGACAAATGGGGAGGTAAGGGGTCCCTAAATGTCCATGTGGATTATATCAAAAGAAGCAGTAGTTTTAATGTAACTAAGAGTAAAAGGCAATCTGTGTTGTTTGGCCAAATGACAACAATCACAAATTTTATTTAAGGAGTTTTGTACATAGGACAATTGATGCGAAATGTGATGAATAACATTGTGTGAAGTGTGTCCTAGTCTATAGTGCCATAGAGGGAAATCAAAAACAACAATGTGATTGCAGGATGTATGATTAATATCTGTATTGAAAGTTAACAAGTAAGTGCAAGGCTGATCCAACAGATAGAGGTTGTGGAAAGTTATAGTGTGCCTAATCATCTTCAATGAGGGCAATTCCTGATAGTATAATAAATAGAATAAAAAAAAAAGCGACAATTTTAGGAAGTGGAATGTCTATGGGCAAAAATCAGATTAAAACCAAAGGCTGGAATGTATAAAACTTTATGTAAAACCAATTTTGCACCAAACATGATAGTGCCAAAACAAGTGGCATATGTGTGAGAACCATTTGGCATTTGTACTTTGAGAAGTGGAATTTCATGATAAGAAGGGAAGAATTATAAAGAATTACAAATGTGATCAGCAGCACTAGTGTCTATGATCAATTGAGAGGAAGAGAATTTACCTGTATTGAGTCAATTGATAGCTGAAGTAGTGACTTGATTGACCGAGCTATTACCCTTTGTGAGATCTTCATTTTTGTTGAGTAAGCTATGAGTTTTTGATACATTTTAGGAGTAATGTTTGTTTATGTATCATTTTGTGCTTGAGGAATGTGTTGATTCAAGAGGAGTCATGAAAGGATGGACAAAGAATCAAGCTTTGGAGTTTTGTGCTTTCAACATGCCTCATTTCAAAAGTGTCTTGGAAGCTTGAAGATCAATTTGATTCATGTAAAAGGGAAGATGTATTATCTGATAATCCAATGTGCATATCATGCATAATCATTCATTTAGGATTGTTAGAATGAGGGCCAATATAAAAGCAATTAATAATTGAGGCAAATTAAAATCAAGTTTTTGGAAAAATGAAGTTTTCCTGTTTTAATCGATTACAGATATGTTGGCATCGATTATTTTGTTCTTCATGCCTTCTGGAAAACAAACCAAGAACAATGTAATCGATTACATATCGAATTAATCGATTACCTAGGCTAAAATTGAAATAACATACTTCCTGTCTTAATCGATTACAGAAGTTCGTAATCGGTTACATATTCTGCCTGACTAACATGTTCTGCTGATTTAATCGATTACAAATTATTTTAATCGATTACATAGTTCATTTGAAAATATCTGTCTGTCTGTCTTAATCGATTACCAAATTCAGTAATCGATCACTCAGTGTATTTGGAAAATCATGAGTGTCTGGTTTAATCAATTACGTGACGGAATAATCGATTATAATATTCATAGCTCAAACCTAGAACGTATCATAAACACTTTAATCGATTACATTCTTGAATTAATCAATTACATATGCGAAATAATCGATTATAGGAGCGTGTTTAATCAATTATTTTCAGTTAGAAAGCTGTTATAAATAGAACTCATTGCTCTGTGATTTTAACAGTTGAGAAATTCAAATTCTAGACAATCACAAACATTCATGAGCTTTCATTAGTGAGTTTTCTGAGTTCAAAAACGTCTTGGCTTCACAAAAATTCATATGGGTTTTTGATTTGAAGAGTGAAGCATCATTGAGTTTCAAAAAGTAAGGAAAAGGGATGCATTCAATCTGTTATTCTTTCTTTCAACCTGGTGAATCATACATATGCATTTTGTTCATTGGATTATCAGGTGAATTCGTTCCTTATTCTTTGTGGATGTAAATCTATTATTTGATTTATGTAAAGATTGACTTATTGTAAATGAGTTTCTTGCATGATAACTAGAGATAGTGTTTCTCTAGGAGTTGCTGAGTAGTGTTCTCAGTTTGAGTTGCTCTCTAAGAATCTAATAGTATTTTAGATTTCTGAACTTTATCTAGGGTTGATAAAGAGAGGCTTGTAATATCTTGTAAGAACATTAATTTGCAATAGTGGAACTTCATTCTAGTGTTGAGTGGAAGAACTGGATGTAGCTTCATAGTGTTTGAAGTGAACCAGTATAAAAATTGTGGCTGATCTTTATTCTATTCTCTTCATCTCTTTATTGCTTTGGTTTGTGAATCAAATTATTTGCACAAAAAGATTTCAGTTGTCTATTGATTTTCTTGACAAAGGAATTTGATTGAATATAAGATTCTTGGTTTCAAAACAATTTTTAAAGTGATAAAGATCTTGTGGAAACTCTGATTGGAAAATTTTTAAATACCAAGGTTCAACCAATTCACCTCCCTCTTGGTTGTATTAAAGTATTCCTATAATTTTCAGAATGTGCTCATTCTCATTGTTGGGAGGAACAATGTCAGCAGAAGCACTGTTAACAATAACATGCTTGTCTTTGAATTTGAAATTTGGTGGAAAAACATGCTTGAAATAACATGTTGGTGTAGTCTTTACCTTAGTGGAAGATCTACCATGACCATGATTAGGATATGAGTTACCTCTTCCTTGACCACCATAGTTGTTATTGTTGGTATTAACCATGAAAGTTTTTGGAAGGTCACCAAGAATACTACCTCCAATTTGTCGTTCTTGTTGAAGAACTAAGTATAAGACTTTGTTAATTGAAGGTAGGGGTTCCATAACAAGAATTTCTCCATTAGAGAAGCTTAGAAAGAAGAAGAGGAGAGGTGAAGGTTTATACAACTTTTGTTACCATAATACAATTGTGAAAAAAAAAGAACTTCTTAAATTTTATTGATGATTGAAATAGGTATATATACGAAGTGTAGATAAAATAATTAATTGTAAAGGATAACAGGAAAACTAACTAACAGAATCAACTTCCTAACTAACCATGATACACTCGAGCAACAGGTCAGTGGGAAGCCCTTTAAGGAGACCAATATCAGTCCCAAAATGACTATTGTCACTCCAAGGAAATGGCAAGATTATGTGCCTTAGACATTGTACTAGATAGATTAAGGGGGAATAATCTAGTGAATTCTAGAATGGGGCACATTAGTATTATGTTATTAGGACATTTTGGGAGGGAAATCCATTATGTTAGGATTCAATTAGTAGTAACTTTGTGACTGAGATATATAATTGATTTCTGTATTGCATGAAAGGGGATGAGAATTTGATTATTCCTTCCTTCGTTTCTCTTTATTCTTCTAGGAGGCTCTTTGACCTCGAATTTAGAG
Source organism: Glycine tomentella (assembly GCA_007407185.1). Lineage (NCBI taxonomy): Eukaryota > Viridiplantae > Streptophyta > Magnoliopsida > Fabales > Fabaceae > Glycine > Glycine tomentella. The sequence goes on from PYAF01003444.1 coordinate 442,832, forward strand.
TACTATCACACATCATTTGGTGCTTTTGTTGAGAGACTACCCCATGGCAGACGTTCGATGATCCACGAGGTAAGCTTTTCAAGCTAACTCAGTTGTCTTCTGTTTTGAATTACCTAAGTGAGTTTGAAGCCTTAGCGAATCAGATTATGGGTTTAGATCCCTCTTTTTTGTTGAGTTGCTTCATTTCTGGGTTGAATCTGGAGCTCAAACATGAGGTTCTTGCACAACAACCTGTCTCCCTGTCGCAAGCAACAAGTCTTGCACGCTTACATGAGGACAAGCTTAATGACTGGTTCCAGTTGGCCCATTCCCGATCTCCAGGGAACTCGTATGCTCCTCCATTGACGTGCACTTTCACACCACCACAACAACGTATTTCTTCATATCTACCTTCTTCCAAGCAACCACCACTATTGTTGCCTACACCATCCCCTCATGTTTGTTACAAGAACCTCTTTGCCGATGAGATTGTTGACCAACGAGAGAAAGGTCTCTGTTATTACTGTGATTCAAAATTTTCCCGAAGCCATAATTGCCCTGCTCGTTTCTTTTTATTTGTGGCTGAAGAGATTGAGGATACATAATTGTTCGAAGGAGACATTTCACATCTCTTGGATGACCTAGGCCGAGATTTTGTCCCTGACGTGGAGGCCCATCCGACCTAATTAAGCCTGAATGTCCTTTCAAGCCTATGTGTTTCTAAGACCTTACATATTTTGGGCAACATTTCTTCTTAGCTAGTCCACATATTGGTGGATGGGGGCAACACTCATAACTTCATTCAGATGAGAGTGGTACAACAAATGAGCTTGGCATGCAGCCCAACTCCTTTGTTGAAGGTTGTAGTAGATAATGGCGAAGAACTCATTTGTAAACAAGTGTTTAAGGGGGTTGTTTTATTAATCCAAGGGAATCAATTTGTGGTGGATTTATTTGTTTTGGACTTAAGAGGGCTTGAGGTGGTGTTAGGGGCACAATGGCTTAAACAATTGGGCTCAATTTTAATGGTTTATCAGAATCTAACTATGTGTTTTCAGTAGGGGTCAAAATTCAGTGAATTAAAGGGGGATCAAAAGTAAGTTGCCTTCTCCCATTAGTTATCATCAATTGTGTAGATTGGCCCAGAATGAGCATGAAGTCCAATTCTTTTTATTCAATTTTTTGACAATTCCTTGTCAGAGGAATCTGGGACACCCCCATAATCCTTTATCCACGCGCAGTTGCTGTTGGATATGGCTCATCTTTCGCAGTCAGATGACAACCCTTCTTGTTGGCGGGGTCAGCAGAAAGCCAACTGGGGTCCCGCTCCCAGGTGAGCGGGCGGGGGTCCGGAGGGCAGCGCCCCCAGACCCGTAGAGGCTAGGTACTGTTGTGGGCCTCTGATTCTTTGTAATATTTTACTTTTATTAGTAGTTTGGGCTAGGGCCCATGAATAGCTACTGTTAGGGTTTCTTTTAATCCTATTTATATTCCCCTTGTAAACCGAGTGACTTGTAACGAGTGGCGGTGAGGAGATTATAGTACAGACAAGTTGGACGTAGCCTACATTGGGTGAACCAGGGTAAAATACTGTGTCATATTTCTCCTCTCTATTCTCTTTTCTGTTTTTCGATTTGTGTGTGATTGTCGATTTCCAACAGTTGCAACCTTTTCTTCAACAATTCTTGGATCTCTTTAGTGAGCCCTCATAGTTACCATCAATTCGTCAGACTGATCATGCTATTCCTCTATTACTACATTCGTCTCCAGTAAGGGTTCGTCCTTGCAGGTAACCTCACGCTCAAAAGTGAAAAATCGAAGAGCAAGCAACGAAGCTGTTAGCCAATAACTAGATTCAACCAAACACGAGTCCCTTCTCCTCTCTTGTCTTGCTCTTGAAGAAAGACGATACCTCGCGCATGTGTGTGGATTATCAGGCATTGAATGCCCTTACTGTTAAGGGTAAACTTTCTTTGCCCACTGTTGATGGGTTGTTAGATGAGCTTGGCTTTGCCACTATTTTTTCAAAACTGGCCCTTGCCTCTGGGTGTAGCTGAAGTTTTATCTCGTGCCCCTGGTTCCCCCAATGTTATCATGTATCTTCTCTGTGTTCCTCAATTTCTCTTCATGGATGAACTCAAGCGAGAATTACACAACATTAAGGAATTTCAAGCTCTTCAGGAACAACGTTGTCATTCCCAAGCTGTTGTCCCAGATTTTCGGCTCAAAGGTGATTTGATTTTGTGCAAGGGACGTATCTGGCTTCCTTCTACATTTTAGATCAAGAGTCTATTGCTTAAAGAGTTTCATGAATCTTCGTTGGGTGGTCATGCCGTCTGTGCTTGAATGTGGACTGATGTAAGATAATTTTTGAGCCAATGTTCTGTGTGCCAACAAACTAAATATTCATCCAAGAAGTTTGTTGGTATACTTCAACCACTACCAATTCTTTCTAATTTTTGGGAAGATTTGTCCCAAGATTTTATCACCGGGTTGCCTCCTTATCATGACCTTATTGTTATTCTTGTGGTAGTGGATCGTTTTTCTAAAGATATCAACTTGGAGGGCCTTACCAACCAATTTCACAGCAATCAAGGTGGCAGAACTCTTTGTCTCCATTGTGTGCAAACATCATACGTTTCCAGCTAGCCTCCTTTCGAATAGAGATCCTATTTTTGTTAGCCGGTTTTGGACTGAATTGTGCAACTTGAGTGGCACTTTCCTTTGCATGGGCTCTGCTTATCACCCACAAAATGACAGGAAAACAGAGGTCATGAATCAATCTATTAAGCAATACTTGAGAGCCTTTGTCCATGATAAGCCATCTATTTGGGCTCATTTTATCCCTTGGGCTGAGTTCCATTACAACACCTCCCTTCATGCAACTTCTGGTTTCTCTTCGTTCCAAGTTATGTATGGTAAGCCTCCTCCTTCCATTCTAGCTTATGTAATAGGCACTTTTGCAGTTGAGGCATGTGATTCAACCTTACTCGAGCATGATGAGCTTTTATCCCATTCGTGTGCCAACCTCTTAAAGGCCCAACGTTGCATGAAGGATATTGCGGATAAACATCGATGGGATTATTCTTTGCTTGTGGGGACTTCCGGACTTGGGCTTATGCCAAGCTGCAATCTCACAAACAAATTTCTCTTTGGGGAAGCAAATACACCAAGTTATCCAAACGTTATTATGGTCCTTTCTTGGTTTTAGATTGCATTGGACCAGTGGCTTATCGCTTGGATCTTTCAACCACCAGTATAATCCATAATGTCTTTCATTGTTCTAAGCTCAAGTCGCATGAAGGCCCCCCTAGCCAGCTTGATGCCTTACTGTCTTTTGTTGTGGGAAATGATCCCCTGGTAGTCCCTCTGACCATTTTGGGTTTCAAAAAGTCCTTGGATAGTGGTGTGACCAAGTATTATGTGTTAGTTTAGTGGGAAGGTCTTCCACCTAAGGAAACCATATGGGAAGATTTGTCCTTGTTGAAGGAAACCTACAACCTTTGGGACAAGGTTGCTTTTGATGGGGTGGATAGTGATACACTCGAGCAACAAGTCAATGGGAAGCCCTTTAAGGAGACCAATATCAGGCCCAAAAGGACTATTGTCACTCCAAGGAAATGGCAAGATTATGTGCCTTAGTCATCAATACTAGATAGATTAAGGGGGGATAATCTAGTGAATTCTAGAAGGGGCATATTAATATTATGTTATTAGGATATTTTGGGAGGGGAATCCATTTTGTTAGGATTCAGTTAGTAGCAACTTTGTGGCTGAGATACATAATTGATTTCGGTATTACATGAAAAGGGACGAGCATTTGATTATTCCTTCCTCTCTTTCTTTTTATTCTTATAGGAGGCTCTTTGACCTTGAATTCAAAGTACTACCACACATCAAACCAAGTAATAAATACTATTATTATTAAATGTTGAGTCATATGACAAATCTTAAGCTTGACCCTCAATAATTTTGATATGATACAAACAAATACTAAGTTTAAAGTTACGTCTTACATGCCTACAGGCGATAGCATTATATATACGTCTGAGGGATTAGACGATAACAGACAGATGCCAAGTTCTGAAAAGTATTTAAGCATGAGTTAATGTTTTGTGTTTGTGATTTATTTGCAGAGAATATTCCAACATCCTTCCTAGGATTTGTCAAAATGAAGAAAGTGAGAGAAATAATCAAGATCAACCTACCTCTTCTAATTAAAAGACTTGTTAAATGCTACACCTATTGTGATCATACCTGTTCTGCACCAAAGATGATGTGACTGTTAAAGCCAATTGAAGAAGTATGACTCAAGGAAATTAACAGAGTGATTATCAACATGGAATGAATGTTCATTTAATATTGTACCAACAAACACATTTTTTGGACACAAGCTCGAATGCGAAATAGAGTTTAATGACTATGTATTATTTTACATTATCATCTAATTATAAATTATCATTTATACGACTTTTAGGATAATTCTTATAAAAGTCAATAAACTTATCATATATGATGGATTATGATGATATGACAATGCATAATCTTTTTCTTATATAAATATTGATCATCTCTCCAAAATTCTTATTGACTCACATTATTATAATTTTTTTGAATGTTTATTAATAAGACTGGGATTCGTTTTTCTTTTTAGTTTAGTTTGAATTCAAGCATATATGTTAGAAAAGTCAAGGGAGTTTTTTTTTTTTTTTATCTGCCAACGAAAAAGTCACTAAAGTTACACAGGATTGACATGTCGTGATAATCTTTCCCTGTGTTCAAATTACGCAAGATTGACATATTGTGATGCGATAATCTTCAATGTTTTCCCTGTATTCTAATTACATGAGGTTGCCTTGTATATAATGATAACCACTTTTCACATCTTCAAATAACTTACTTGACCAGCTAATTTATGTATATAGTTCAAATTTGAAAATAACTTTTTTATTATATTTTTATGATATTATTAGTATGTTTGAATTAATTGTTTGACTAAATAATTTTGGTCAATTTTTTTAATTAAGTGTAGATATTTTTAAATTATTTATCAAAATATTATTAAATATTTATTTCTTAAATACAGAGTTACTTTCCTTTAATATTAAATATAAATAAACAACTCTTCTACAGGCGTGCGAGAAACTAGAAAAGAGTGTGTACTCTGTCACATGTTTTACTATCGTAAGCATTTTGAAATAACGTCATGGTTAATTATGTCGTTAATTTACGTGTGTATTATAAGTTTTTCTGTCGTATCTTTTATCTAATGCCTTTTTTTATAATAAAAATACACAGAATGTTTTGCACAAAATAAGTGGTTTAGTAATTTATTTTAACTTAACTCTTACATATTAAATTTGAGTACTTATTATTTTTTTAATCTAATTTCTCTCAATGCATCACGTAATTTTTTTTCTACTTGAAGCATATCACATTTTTTTCATTTAATAACAATTTTTAAAATTTATTAAATCTCACTATTTTTGTTATCGGTATAAGCTTTTATCTGCAAATTTAATTTTTATATGATATATTAAATTAATAATCAGCATATAATTGTTTTAAAATTTACTTAATTTCTAATGTCTTATTTCTTTAACATATTATTATTTAATTAAATAAAATCTTTAAATTATTATTCAATTTTGAATCTTGAATATAAGCAGCATTAAAATTTGACAAGGGGACAACATTGTGATGTCCTTGATAGTTCTGCCGTGACCAAACCTAAATAAAGTAAATCAAACTATAAATAAATAAATAAAATCTTCAATTTTTGTTGAAAGAACATCTCTTGTTGAACTTTTTTCTTAAAAGACATCATTTTATCATGATTTGATATTAATGATATATAAATTTATGTTTTTAAATTTATTTAATTCTAAAAGTATTATATAATGAGTAAGAAATTTTCCAAATATTTATTTATTTATTTGATCTTCCACGGGAATTTAGGAAGTGTCCCACAAGTAAGTTAAGTATTAAAAAATAATATAAATAATAATATAAATATAATTAGTTTGATTCGAGTTTGAGAAGTGTAAATTTAATATGTTAGCCAATCAAATCAAATTTTAATTGGTTCTATGAAAATGAAACAAATTGAATCAATTTATTTGATTCAGTTTGAATTGTTGGATTGATCAGACCAATGAACATTCCTACACGCGATTATAACTATATTATTCACTCCTCATAGGCCAACAATCCAACATGGCTTATGTTCTAAACAAAGTGTGAAATTATCCAACAAAAAAGCAGACAAAGTTTGCCATTATGGGTCTAGACTCTAGCGTAATTCTCATCCTGGACTCGATGTCTTATGACTCTTATCTTATGTGGCAATTCAGGCTGAAATTTCTCTACTGTTGCTTTTGTTTTGTTTCTTTTATTTTTCCAAAGCATAAGAAAAAACGTGCGCTTTGTAAACATAAGGACATAAGGTTGAGATGTCATGGTACTCTTTCCAAATTATTACATAAGGTTCCCATGTACAAAATTGTATAACATGATTATCTTTCCATGCATGTCTTCAAATAACTTTTTTTTTAAAAATTAAATCTTCAAATAACTTATTGGGCTATCTTACTATGCATTGTAATGGGTTCTATCTGAACTAAACTTTAATTGAGAGATCAAAATTCTTTAAGGAACTAATTATAGGATTTAAATACATTGTAATTTTAAGGTCACAATTGAGAAATTTTACCATTTGTAAAATTTGAGCTTTAAAAACAGGCTAGTTTAATGTGATATTAGAGCTATTAAAACACGGTTGGCCATGTTTCGGACCAACAGCTTAGCGTAGCTTAATTAATTAACCCTCTGCAGGTTATAAGTTGTGTGGGTCAACTAGCTCTCAATTTTTTTACTTGTTTTTATAAAATGTAATAAGTTTATTGTATGGAAATTAAGTTTAGTGATATAAAAACTAAGAATTTTGCACAATAGATTTCAATCAATAATATACTAATAATAAGGAAAATAATTTCATTGTCAAGCAAGCTTCAATTCTTCAAAATTGAAATAGACGATGCTAGCTAGCATATTATATTAGATAATAAGTTGATGGGCTGAAAATTAGATCAAATATCGAGTTATAGGCTTGCCCAATATCAGGTGGAGAGCTAGATGCCAGAAAGCTAACCTGGAAACAAAAGTAATTAACATGTCGTCAAATTATTTAAGTTGAATCTTCCATCATATTTGTTTTTTTACAAATTGATACAAAGTATTTATCAATTTTATTGATAATTAATCTTTACTAACAAATTTGATTAATCATGTTTTAGTAAAATTTTCCAATCAAGTAATTTTTTTCCTTTTGTATTCACTAACTCAAACTTAAGACAAATCAAAGTCTAACTCTACTATGACCCATGACATGTTGGTATATTTGATTTATTTTATGAGCATTAATTTTTATCAACATCAATTAAAAACACAATAGCAACATATATATTGTTGGTTCAAGTGAAACTTGTAACAATATTTTTTTAATGCATGATGGAGTAATTTTAATTAAATTTCAAGAAAAACTAAATTTATATTTATGTTGTTATACACACACACACACACATATATATATATATATATGGAGTTTGTTAATCTAGATCCACTTAAAAATTAGAAGGTATATGTTAGCATTCAGCATTTTTCTTTTGTACAAAAAGATCACTCATCTTGAAATTAAGCTGGTATAAATTAAAGGGTAATTGGGTAGTTTATGTTAGTTATATAATTTTATTTTCTTTTGTTTTATTAATCCCTTTTCACTCTCCCACATTACTGCTTCGTTACCATGGCATCTTCAACATACATATTCCTTGTAGCTTAAATCGTTGGGTCCTTCTTCTTCTAAATTGGCACACCATAACGCAGAGAGTGTCAAGAGCACATCAATTCAACCACCAACCACAACACTCCAATTTCTCAGATCCACCCAAAACTAACACCATCACCATTGTCGGAGGCCATTTTAGAATGGTTGCAAGCACTGGCAGACCCAGGATTTTGAGTAAGGGGGGCATTGAACATCGAAAAGAACATACAATAATAATAAAGTAAATTTTTTTTATCACAATGTAATAAACCATGCACTCAAAATTTTATTTATCATGAAAAATCTCAAAAAAAAACTAAACTTTTTACAATTGTTCCCGTCGAGTTCTCATATTTTGGAAACGGTTTACAATGTCATCAATGTTAACTTTCAAAAATAAATCTTTCTCTATATTAGTAACTAAACAATCATTTAGCAATTGATCTCCCATAGTACTACGCAACTTACTCTTTATTAGAGTCATTTTTGAGAATGCTCTCTCCACACTTGCCGTTGTCACGGGAAGAATCAGTGCTAACTTTAGGAGCAAGTAAACCCTTGAATGAGTTACGTGCTTTTGAGTCTCAACAAGTTTCACTGAAAGCTCGTTAAGGTTCTTAACCTCTGAAAATCTATCATCATTTTGAACATCTACAATGAAATTCCGAAGTGAATGTTCCAAGAAAAGCATTTCAGTGCTGGGAAATTCATGAGTATAAAATTCAGCAAGTCGAACTAATTTGCCAACATCAAAGGAAGAAAACCGATTAGCGGGATTAAAGGAAGACATACAAATGAGTAATTCCTTACTTTTTTCATCAAATCGACTTTCCAATTCTTGCAATTGTAGATCAATGACACTTAAAAAAACTTCAACTCGGAAGTGGTGAAAGTTTGTTGGCGGTTGTGCACTA
>PYAF01003445.1:0-10251 GCA_007407185.1 Glycine tomentella
TCACTTTCTTTAATGTCTTTAGAATTGTTCCTTGCTCTATTTTTGGATTTTGCCCAGGAGTGCAAAAGGCTAAGTGTGGGGGGATTTGATGAGTCACTATTTACCTTTATTTTCTCACCTTTCTGTACTCATTTTAATCCCTGATTTGTGTTTAATCGTTTATATTCCGCACTGTTTCTCATTTAGGATTTAATTGGACTGATAATTCAGATTTTAACTAATTTGGATTTTTTTAGTTTAATTATTCCAATTTTTATTTTCAGGGCAGTTTAATAATTAAATGGGCTTGGAATTAATTCATGGACTTGAAGATTGGGGTGCTGCGTCAGCATCATTTTCCACATCAGTATTTTATTTTGTTTTAGTGATTTTTTGGGCCAAAATTGTTAGGAAATGCCCATTTTCTTTTAGGTCAGACACTAGTATTTATAGAATACTGTGCCCATGCAAAAGGGAGAATAATTGACGCTCAGTTTCTCTTTAGGGTTTTTAGGTTTTCGTTTCTGTTGATTATTCTGCTTAGGGTTTTTGTTTTTGTTTGGATTTTCTGTTTCGGAATACTGTTTCGTTTTCATTTTCGTTTTTGTCAATTTCAGTGCTTATTTTGTTTCTGCTTCAAGTGTCTAATCTCGTTTTTTGCTTTCAGTATTTTGGTTTTCGTTTTTGTTAAGTTCGTTTTTGCATTTGAATTTCGTTTTCTCTTGTAGTTTCGTTTAATTTCTGTTGCAATTTTCGAATTAATGGAAGGCTAAATCTTAGGGTTGGACCCTAGGACAGATTACTAACCTTTAATGGAGGTTCTCTGTACTTATAATTCTGTTCTGCTTGGTTCTTCCTGTTGGGTCTCTGTTCTGTATCTTTTCGAATTAGAGTCATGCTTAATGATTCTGAGTTGGTTGATTCAGTAATCTCAGGTTGCTTAATCCTGAGAGATTAGGCCTGACAAGCTTCACGTTTGCTTAATTCGTGTAAGGAAGTTTTAGGTTAATCTTCGCTTGGTAGATTAATCTGGACTAACAAGGATTAAGTTAGGATAGATTATCTTTCGTGAACCGAGGATATTAGAGGCGCAATCTGTTCAAAGGTCTGACTTGTTTAATCACTGCAATTATTTGGTATTTCTGTTTTATTTTATATACTCTTGCATTCTGTTAGAATCTCCCCATTACACGTTTAATCCCTTAACACAGACAATTGATCCTAGAGAGATGACCTAGGAGTCACTTCCTAGTACTGCATTTAATTGTATTAATTTGACCGAGTACGACCACGATCAAAAAACCATTTTTCCAAAAAACTTTGATTCAAATCAAAAACTTAGTCATTTTACTAAAGCCTTGTGATTTTTATTAATTAAATTAATTGAATTATAGAATGATATGGTTGCAATGCACTTGGATCACTAGAATTGCTTTTCTCTTACACATTTCACACTAATTAATCTTCAAGGTATCCATTGCATGTTGAAAGCTTCAAACCAATGCTTAATTCCTTGCATTCTTTAAGTAGCTCCCCCTGAATCCAACACTTTTTTCATTGTTTCTTCCAGATTGGGCATTTGAAGGCACAACATTTCTTTAATCCTCTCTTCAGACACATTCGTTGGAGCAAGAGCGGTCAACGGAGTTATCTCACATGGAGTTATCTCACGTGGAGTACTAGAAGTTCTGATTGTTGCAAGGGCATCTTTATCAATGGGTTGGGAAGTGACTTCAACAAGAGGAGGTTCAACTGCATTGACCTGGGGTCCAAGATGAGCGTGTAAGTTGTTGAACAACTCTTCAAATTCAAGCTTCTCCAGTTGTTGTGTTGCCTCAACCTCTTTTTTCATCTCCATGAGCTGACGGTCGAGCTTGTCGTTTTTCCTTTTTAATTCAACAGCCATTCCTTGACCTGGAACTCAAGGGTTCTGATAAGGAGAGAATGGATGCTCTTTGAGTTCAGGATGTCTTGCCTAATGTTAGACTATTGGCAAGCGTACCAATGTTGTCGCAGGTTACATATTTTATAAAAGAGATCGTCACCACAAGGACTTGAGTGAGTATGAATTAGAATTATCTCAACTAACCTTTGGTGAAGATGCAGATAGAAAAGGCAAAGGAATTGCACTAAAGGCTGTAGCACCTAAGGTGGAAAAAGAAGAAAACTCAAATGATAAACAAGATCAAGAAAACATGAACTTAATTGTAAAAAAGTTCAGCAAGTTTCTAAAGAAGAATAAGGGCAAAAGATTCTCAAGAAATAACAAGAGCAATACCAACAACAACAGTAGCAACATCAAGAAGGTTGACAATAATTTCACATGCTTTGAATGTGGGAAACCTGGCCACATAAAGTCAGAATGTTCAATCTACTTGAAGAAACAACAAAGTGACAACAAAGGCAAGAGAGAAGCAAAGCCAAGAAGAGCCTATATTGCTTGGGAGGACAATGATTCTACAACTTCTGAATCCTCCACTGAATTAGAGGAAGCTAACATGTGCCTTACTTCAATAGTCAATGAAGGGAATGATGATCTCTTAGAAGAAGAAGATGAGGTAACCTCTGAACTTGATCAAGCTATTTTTGCTTTTCAAGAGATGCATAAAGAGGCTAAAAAGCTTGCTAAATCCAACAATATGCTTAAGAAAAACATTGAGAGTCATCTTGCAAAAATAATGGAATTGCAAACTAAAGTTTGTAACTTAAAGGAAGAAAATGAAAAACTTAGTTCAAGCTATAAATCAAGTGGTTGTGTTTGTGCCTCTTCCTCTATAATTATTGACAAATATGAAATGCTGCAAAAAGTTTTTGATGAGATAGATTTAATCAAGAAGAAAAATATATGCAGATTGTTTCAAAGAACAATGAGTTGATTGATATCTTTGAAAAACTCAACAAAGCAAAAAGTGATTTGAATGATATGTTGAGTGCTCAAAAACAGTTTGGTGACACTTCTGGATTGGGGTGCAAAAAGAGTTTTAAAAATGTTCAAAAGACAACTTTTGTGCTTCCAAAACAGAAGAAGAAGAAGAAACCAAGATTCAATCAAAATAGGTTCTTTAGAAATTCATATAAAGCTGTTGTTTGTCACTATTGTATGGAGAGAGGACACACATCTTACCAATGTTTTGCAAGAAGATTCTATGTACCAAATGGTAAGTGTATTTGGGTAGAAAAGAAAAAGCAAGCAACTAACCCCTTTGGACCCAAACTCAATTGGGTACCTCCTCCTATGAATTGATTTGTTTTTTTGTAGGTATGTCTTAGAGCAAGCTCTTCCTTATGGTATCTTGATAGTGGCTGCTCAAGACATATGACAGGTGACAAGTCCTTGCTCAAAAATCTTACACTTAAAGATGGGGGCTATGTTACGTATGGAGACAACAACAAAGGGAAGATAATAGGTGAAGGAAATATTGGTAATAGCTTGAACACAAAAATCAGCAATGTATTCTATGTTGAAGGCTTGAAGCATAATCTACTAAGCATAAGCCAACTATGTGACAAAGGTTTTAAAATCTCTTTCAATCAAGATTGTTGTATGATATATGATGGTAAAAGTGGAGAAATAATCCACATTGGCAAAAGAAAAGGTAACATTTATTTGCTGTCTATAGACCATGCATTGTTTCACAAGACTACATGCTCAATGAGTAAGTTAAATTAAACTTGGTTGTGGCATAGGAGAGCTAGTCACATTAACATGCACCATATGAATAAACTTATTAAAAATGACTTAGTAATTGGCTTACCAAAACTCAAATTTAAAAAGGACAAACTTTGTGATGCATGTCAAAAGGGTTGATTCATTTTGAACATCTCATATTCATGTATCAAAGAGTGCTTTCTTGATCTCCTCACTTCTTCAGTTCCTTCATGAGTGATCTCTAACATCTCCCACATCTCCTTGGCACTGGTACATCTAACTGTTCTAAAGAATTCATCAGAAGAAAGATCAGAAGTTATCATATTCTTGGCCTTAAAATCATATTGAGCAATCCTCTTTTCTTCATCATTCATCTCATCCCACTCTTTGGGAATCATGTTATTATCAACAATTTTGATGGGTGCCCTAGGACCTTTTTCTATTGCATTCCAAGCACCTGGGTCATTTGATTGAATAAAGATCTTCATCCTATTTTTCCAAAAATTGAAATGCTCCTTTTCAAACAAAGGAGGTCTGTTTAAAGAAACACCTTCCTTGAAAGTTTTTTGTGAAGTATTCATTTTTTGAAAGAAAATAGTGATCTTGAGTAACTTTCAAGAACCAGCTCTTGATGTCAATTGTAAAATATAGGAACACTTCACACTTAACCAAGAGGGGGGGGGTGAATTGGTTAGGCTTGGTAATTTAAAAATTTCTTAGACAAAATCAGAGTTTCCCTTAAGATCTTTATCGCTTTTGAAACCAAGAAAACTTATTCAATCAAATGCTTAGCCCAAGGTATCCAATAGCTCAAAATTTAATTGATAAACAAAACCATACAATCAAGATAGACAGAATATAATCAAGATAGAGATAAGAATCAATTCACAAAAGATTTATACTAGTTCACTTCAAACACTATGAAGCTACATCCAGTTTTCTTCCACTCAACACTAGAATGGAGTTCCACTATGGCAATTTTCTGTTCTTACAAGTAATTACAAAGTCTCCCTTTATCAACTCTAGATAAAGTACAAAAATCTAAAACACTATTAGATTCTTAGAGACAAACCAACTGAGAACACTACTCAGCACAACCCCTAGAGAAACCCTATCTCTAGTTTACAAGCAAGAAATCCAATTACAATAGACACAAACTTACATCCAAAATCACAACGAAAATTACAGAAAGATTAAAGAGAGAAACAACCTGATGATCCAATGATTAACAATGCAAAATATGGATATGCACAGGTTGAATTAACAAATTGAATCAGCTTCCCTTAATATTGAATGAAATCTTGCTCAAGATTGACTCATAATCTCATGATCAATGTAGGAATAGAGCAAGCATGTAAAAACACTTCGAAAACACTGAGAAAGGCTTTTAGAACTGTTTTGGCTCAATGGGTATCAGTATGCAACGTTACAAAATCAAGCAAAGTGATTTCCTATTTATAACAGAAAAACGTAACAGATTTAATCGATTAATACGCGCCAAATAATCGATTATTTTGCTTCTATAATCGATTAATCCAAGAATGTAATCGATTAAAATGTTCATAAGCTTTTCTGGAATTTCTACAATGGAACAAATAATCGATTATTCCATCTTGTAATCGATTAAGACAGAAGGTTCAGCATTTTCAAAATACACTATGTAATCGATTACTAGTATTGGTAATCGATTAAAGCAGGAGCCATAGCCTTTCTAATTACACTGTGTAATCGATTACTAATCTTGGTAATCGATTACCTAGTACAAAACTTAGAGTTTAAACACAACATGTAATCAGTTACCATTTATGGTAATCGATTAAAGCAGGGAGAGGCTCTTTTCAGATAAGCCTATGTAATCGATTACAGTATACTGGTAATCGATTAAAATGTTCAACAAGGCAGTTTTCTATAAAACCAAAGGTATAATAATCGATTAATCCGATATGTAATCGATTATAATGTTCATGAAAGCTTTTCCAAGGTATTTGAAGAACAAAATAATCGATTATTACGATGTTGTAATCGATTAAAACAGTAAGAAAACCATTTTTCCAAAAACCTTTGAAACAAGTTTGAAACTTAACCATTTTATGAAAGCCTTGTGATTTTTATTAAACCATTTTAAGTTATTTATTAGTTAGAATGAATGTAATGCTTTAGGATCATCAGAATTGCTTTTCTCTTACATTTTATCCTAATTAATCTCCAAGTTGTCCTTTGCATGTTTGAAAGCTCAAAACTTTAGACTTGAATCAATCTTGCTTATGCTTCAAGCAGCTCCCCCTGAATTCAACAGACTTGTCACTCGTCATATGTCTAGAGCATCCACTATCAAGATACCACAAAGAAGTTCTTGCTCTTAAACATACCTGAAAAATCAAATTAATTCATAAAAGAAGGTACCCAATTAAGGTTGGGTCCATAGGGTTAGTGACTTTCTTTCTCTTTTCCACCCAAATGCACTCTCCATTTGCCACATAGAATCTTCTTGCAAAGCATTTATAGGATGTGTGTCCTCTCTCCATATAATAGTTGCAAATAACAGCCCTTGGAGATTTTCTAAAGAAAGCATTTTGATAGATCCTTGACTTTTTTTTATTTTTCTGTTTTGGGGGCACAAATGTTGTCTTTTGGACAAATTTTGAGTTTAATTTATACCCCTATCCAGAAGTATCTCCAACATATTTTTGTACACTAAGCATTTCATTGAAATCACATTTTCCTTTGTACAATTTTTGCAAGAGATCAATCAAATTGTTATTCTTTGAAATGAGCTGCATATATTTCTCTTCTTGATTGATTCTATACTCATCAAAGACCTTTTGCAACATATCATATTTGTCAACATTTGTAGAAGAAGAAGCACATGCACAACACAACCATTTGATTTGTAGCTTGAAATAAGTTTTTCCTTTTCTTCCTTCAAGTTACAAATCTCGGCTTGTAGTTCAATAATCTTAGCAAGATGATCTTCAATATTCTTTCTAAGCTTATTGTTAGATTTTGATAGCTTTTGTGCCTCTTTGTGCATTTCTTGAAAAGCAAGAATAGCTTGATCAAGTTCAGAATTTACCTCATCCTCTTCACTCCAGATATCATCATCATCTTCATTAACAATGGATGTAAGACACATGTTTGCTTCCTCTATTTTAGTGGAGGATTCTGAACTTGTTGAGTTATTGTCTTCCCAAGCTATATAAGCTCTTCTAGACTTTCGTTCTTTCTTCCCTTTGCTGTCCCCTTGTTGCTTCTTCAAGTAGATTGAGCATTCAGACTTGACGTGGCCAGGTTTCCCACATTCAAAGCATGTAAAGTTGCTATCAATCTTGTTGTTGTTGTTGTTGTTGTTTTTGATGTTTCTTGAGAATTTTTTGCCTTTGTTCTTCTTTAAAAACTTGCTAAACTTTTTGACTTTAAGTTCATGTTTTTCTCATCTTCCTCATCACTTGAATCTTCCTCTTTCTCCACTTTAGATGTTGCAACTTTTAGAGCAATTCCTTTGCCTT
Source organism: Glycine tomentella (assembly GCA_007407185.1). Classification (NCBI taxonomy): domain Eukaryota; kingdom Viridiplantae; phylum Streptophyta; class Magnoliopsida; order Fabales; family Fabaceae; genus Glycine; species Glycine tomentella. The sequence goes on from PYAF01003445.1 coordinate 7,135, forward strand.
TCTTATCTACATCTTCAACACAAGTTAATTGAGACAATTCCAATTCATATTCAAGTAACTTTCCAAAGAGTGCAGCCATTAACATTTTGGATAAATCCTTGTATTCTTTGATTGCTGTCACCTTTGGTTGCCAAGATCTAGTGAGACACTTCAAGATCTTGATGTTTAGTTCCTCAACATCAAAAGTCTTTCCAAGTCCCAAAAGATGATTGACAATGTGTGTGAATCTTGTTTGGAGCTGGGAAATGCTTTCATTTGTGTTCATCTTGAACATTTCATACTCATGAATCAATGAATTGCTTCGTTGATCTTCTTACTTCTTCAGTTCCTTCATGAGTGATCTCTAACATCTCCCACATCTCCTTAGCACTTGTGCACCTAACTGTTCTAAAGAATTCATCAGAGGAAAGTGCAGAGGTTATCATGTTTTTGGCCTTAAAATCATATTGAACAACCCTTTTCTCAACATCAGTCATCTCATCCCATTCTTTGGGAATCATGTCATTACCAACAGTTTTGATGGGCACCACAGGACCTTTTTCTATTGCATTCCAAGCACCTGGGTCATTAGATTGAATAAAAATCTTCATCCTATTTTTCCAAAATTGAAATTCTCCCCTTCAAACAAAGGAGGTCTGTTTAAAGAAGCACCTTCCTTGAAAGTTATTATGATTTTGTCTGTCTACTATTTGTGTCCTGTGTGATTGTTACGTTTTTGTAAAGAATTGATTTTCCTTGCTAATGATGTGGTTTCTATGTTGCTATGAACCATAGATTGAATTTTCTGTAAAATGTTTTGAAAGGTAGATTAGGTTGAAGATTTAAATTTACAATTAAGAAGTTTCTTGGATTAAATTGTTGGGAAGACATGAGTATATTTGGATAAGGTATGGTGATCTGATTTTACTTGTAGCACGTAGAATAATAAGGTAAAAAGTTTTAAGAAGAATGGGAAGGATGAAGCTATTAGAATCTATTGAAGTCTTGATGATTGTTATACCATAAGTTTCAGTGCATATTCATAAGTTAGCAGACTGGCCACCTGGATAATTTGTGAATTGCAAAGGAACATTATGGCAAGCAGTCAGAAAAACAAATAAGTGATTCTAGGTATCGAGCTCTATAATAATTAAATGAAGAATTGGATTGTAAGCAAAGTATGTGTTTCTTAGTTGGTGTACATAAGGATAGGTTAAACTAACTACTTTAATATGTACTGTGAAAATTTGTGTGATCGTACTAGTAGCTATGTTCTAATCTACTAATTTGAATCTAACATTATTCTTAAACAAGGAAATATGGCTGGTAGAAACGATCGTGCTATAGCAAACGCATTACAAGCTTTAGCACAAGCCATGGAAAATCAACAAAGAAACATGAATAATGAATACCAAGGGATAGAAAGTTTCCGAAGAAACCATCCACCAACTTTTAAGGGAGGATATGATCCCGATGGTGCACAATCGTGGCTAAGGGAAATAGAGAAAATTTTCCGAGTGATGGCCTGTCCTGCCGACAAAAAGTACTTTTTGGTACTTATATGTTAGCAGGAGAAGCAGAATTTTGGTGGGAAAACGCTCAACTAAGATTAGAAGCTGAAAATCAAGATATAACCTGGGATATTTTTAAAACGGTCTTTTTAGAAAAATATTTTCCCGAGGATATTAGAAACAAGAAAGAAATAGAGTTTCTGGAATTAAAACAAGGAAATATGACTGTAGCAGATTATGCAGTCAAATTTGAAGAATTAGTGAGATATTTCCCGTACTATCAAGGTATAGAAGGGGAATATTCGAAATGTATCAAGTTTTTAAATGGATTAAGACCTGAAATAAAGCAAGCTGTAAATTACCAAGGAGTACGTCAGTTTCCTCAGTTAGTTAATATGTGTAGAATTTATGATGAAGACTCCCGGGCTAGGGCATCCTATTATAAGAATATAGGACTCATTGAAAATAAAAAGAAAAATCGTTCAAAACAAGGAAGACCACTTTCTAATAGGAACCGTCCATATGTTTCCAATCCTCGATATCCTGTCGATAAACCTTCATCATTTCCTGTTAATTGTTTTAAGTGTGGGAAAACTGGGCATTTTGCTTATGCATGTTCAGATTCGAGTCCAAGGTGTCGTATATGCAAACAAAGAGGGCATATTTCTATAAATTGTCCTCTGAATAGTAAAAAGAAAGAAGAGAGACAAAGCTATTCCTCAGAGAAGCCAAAAGCCACAGGAAAAGTATTCGCTCTTAGTGGAACTGAGATTTCTCAAATCTGAGAATTTAATCTAAGGTAAGTATTTTAGTTAGAGTTACTCATTCTTTTATCTCATACACATATGTTCAAAATTTAAAATTTCCTGTATTCTCTTTAAATTTGTAGGATTTTGTTACAGATTTTAAGGAGGTATAGTTGTAGACTTTTCTAAGGCAACAAACTATTTTAGGAAAAATCTTAAGTTTATATTTGGAATCAGAAAATTTCAGAACTTAGCAAAATATTATGAAATCATCAAAAATTTGTTTAAAGTTAGTTTTGCTTTTGACCAAGTTAAGTTGCCGAAGAAAATTTTTTTATGAATACTCAGTATAAGCATAAGTTTTGATTTCAACCCTTGTAGACAAACTTTTTGAAGATATGTTAAGAATTTAAAATAGATTTTAATAGAAAGATAGTAGTTTATATAATTAAAAGTCATGAGAGAAAATATTTTAAGAAAGCAACTAGGAGGATCCTAGGATAAGGTATAAGTATCAGAACTTTTTGAATCAGACAAATTTTGAGGACAAAATTTTTTGAAGGAGGGGAGAATTGTAACACCCCAAAATTTAGGGAATTACAGACAATTACTGAGAGTAAAATGTTAATGAAAGGCAGTAGAAATTTAGGGCAAAATGACAAGAACGCCCCTGAACAATTTCAGAAATGACGTTTATATCCCTAAGGTAAAAATGACAATTTTGCCCTGAACAATTCTGGAAATGACCAATGCATCCCTAGATATTTTAGTAAGATATTTACTAGGAGAAATTACCAAAAAGTCCTTAGAAAATTTCATAAATGACAGATAGGTCCCTGAGGCACTAAAAGACCAAAATACCCCTGGATATTTTTTTAATG
>PYAF01003445.1:10351-23761 GCA_007407185.1 Glycine tomentella
TTTAAGGAGGAAATTCTCTAAACACTCTGGGATGCCTGAAAAATAATCAGAATACCCTTAGGGTAACAAATACAGAGTTTCCCTGAATATTTTTAGAAATGACGATTTTACCCCTAGGGTGAAGGGTAAAATTACCAAAATGCCCCTAGGTCAAAACTGACCAAGATGACTTTAGAAAATTATGGGAACCTGAGTATTGGATAAAATGCCTTTAGACAACAAATTATCAACATGGTTGGTGGCAGAAAACCCTAAATTGAGAATTCTAGGAATTTTGGAAGATATTCTGAAAAGAGCTCAATTTAGACAACCTCAGGTACCAGAAAATTATAAGAAGAGGATAGACATAATCTATGGAATTTTCTCTTAATTATGGGAAGGATTGGTTTCCTAAATAAGTTAGTTTAGTAATTTTAATAATTAAAAGTAAAATGGACTAATAAGAAAATAGAATTTTGCTATTACCTATAATAAACGGAAAATTTGTTGATTTGGTTATTCAAGATCAAGTGTTGGTCGTGTGATACAATATCAAGGGAGAAAGAGCTTTAGGAACATTTTAGAATGGACACATGGAGAGATAAGAAATCTAGCCATTTCCATTGGTCCAAGTTTTAGGAAGATATTTTTGAGAAAACTTCCTCCTTGACTCCCTTGGACACGGACGAAGTTCTAGGAATTATTTCAAAAATCCCAACGGTCAAAAGTTAAATATGTGAGATAGGAGTATACCTTTAAAATTTTAAGGAAATCCAACGGTTAACGAATTCAGAACCAATGTTTTACTAATACGGGTTTTGGAAGAAAACTCAAGAATAAAGAATAAAGCAAGAAAAATTCCTAGGATAAGCTAGTCTACGGTTTGGAGAAGAAAATTAGCCAAGAGTGTTTCAAAAACACTAAAGAACCATATAGTATTCAAATCAAGTAGACAAGTCAAAGAAAGAGGCAATTGGTTGGAAGAAAAATCAAAACACTTGCCATTGGTTAATTTGAAAAAGGAGTCAAAAAGGAGTCAACATAGCTTAAGAAATGGTCAAATAAACCAAAAAGATTCTCTTAAACTTGAAAGGCACCGTGCAGTTTAGAAATAAGGGGGAAATGTCTTAGAAAAGCCAAGAATGAAAATATGAAAGGTTGAAAAGTCAAGCTTAAACCTCATTGGTTCATGAAAAGAAATAATAAATGCTTAAAAGCTTGTAAGATACAAAAGTGTAGTAAAATTCCTCACCAAGCTAAGCACCAACCGTATGAACCAAGCAAAAGGAATTAGCTACTTAAACTAAAAGTCCACGCGAAGATAATTAGGAGAGGCAAGTAGGCGGTGCAGAAAGATCAAGAACTTGAAAGAAAATTCAAGGGCCAATAAAATGAAAGCACATGTAAAGAAGCATTAATGGCTAAGTAAGATTTTTGTAGATTCTTTCTTCAAAGCAAAGCTAATCTCCTTCTATAAAATAAGTGGGACCGTGAGGATAGGCTGAAGATAGGAGTGAAACGTGCAGCCTTAAGCTTTGACACTTTCAAAACAAATTAAACACTTTCAAGTAAAACCAAAGAGGTAACCGTGCACTTCTCCCTTTGCAACCTTCTTACCTTGATTTTGCTATCCCTTTTCAAGACATATCTTCCACTTAAAAAGAAAAACCAAGACCTCTAACTCTAGTAATCTCACGTGGAATCAAGGAGAAGGAAGGAGGAGCTGTCCAAATTTAGGAATCAAATAAGATATGGGGAGTTTATGATATTCAAAGTTTGAATAAGATTTTTTATGGTTTTGAAATTAAAATGGGGAAATGGACTATGTTGCTATAATTTGGATGATGGGCTGAAATCTTTCTATGTTTCTTTAAGTATCTATTAATATGTTTTATTCCTAGAAGTATATTGACTTTATAGAAATTAAGTCTTGTATACAAGATGTTTGATGAAATGCCTCCAAGAGCTCAAGAGAATTATTCGAATGGTTACTTGTCTAAATTTATTAAATGAATATTGAGTAAATAACTTGAAATCTAATTTAATGGAGGAAAGTTAAAAGTAATTAAAAGAAGAAATAGAATGGCTATCTTTAAGAAAATAGTTGTTTGAAAACTATAGTCGTTATTGCTTGATGAAATTCATCTATATTTCTTTAAGTATCTATATTTAATTTAATGCTAGAAATATTGGATTCTATGAAAAAAAATTAAGAAATAAAGTTTGTTATCATGTGTTGTTGAGTGTTTCTATTAAAACTTATAGAATTCGTGTATTACTTGATGATTCATAAATCTTGATGAATTTTGAGTATCAAGTTGAGTGGTGTGTTGTGTTGATGTGATGAGATGATCTAAGTGTTGAGAAGATGAAATACACAAAGATTATGTGTTGAATAATTATATAAAGTTAATATGAACCCACATGTATTTTAAGTGGTTTTATGATAAGAAAGGAGTAAAGATATTATGTTGAGTTTGAGATGTATGTGATGAGAAAAAGAATAATTAAAAGATGTGATAAAATAAATTATTCATGCATTGTCATACGCATATGCCTGGCGGGGGTTAATCCGTGGAGTTGATGCCTTGCAGGGGTTAATCCGTGGAGTATGAGCGTTCAGACAGTGAGGAGTCTGAGCTGGGGGTTGCTTCGGCAGTGGGGAACTCACGCCACCCATGATGATCACATGTAGTGTGGGTGACTTTCCTGTGCACCACTGTGACACCCTGACTGATCATGCAAGTTCTGGACCAATGATTGGGGCTATCTGACTGTGGCTACTGATGATGATGATTTAATAATAACCTGAGATATCAGTCATGCATCATATAAAAAGATGAGCATGCATCTTATGCATCAAATAGCTGGGTATCTGTTGATGATCTGTATACTGTATAAGTGGTGTGGTATTTTTATAATTAAGATTTTATCCATATGTGCATATATATATCTTATTCAAACTATGTTTGTCATAAACTTACCCGAGTTGTGTCTGTGGTTGACACCTGTGATGACCCCAATTCATTTGGGCGAGCAGAGGAACAGGAAAGCAAGAACTGTAGATGAAGGATGATGAAGATGTTTTGATGAACTGTTTATTGCAGTCTGTCATTTTGTGGCATGTAATTTGTAGTAGACTGTCTGTATATTATTTTGGATAGCTGTATCTGGACTGTATCTTATTATTATTAAAATTAAACCGTGGTGAGGAAGAACCGTGTACGTTACAAATGAATCATTTGCAAGTAAAGCGAAAAGAATTTTCGTGAAAAATTTATAACTAAAAACGTTATAACACAGAAAGGACATGAATTTCCATATAAAAACAATCAAGCACGAGTGAGTAAAGAGAGGCGTTTCACCTGACATTCTTACATGGATTGTTTGTAACATTCATCTACACTAACTATTCAATCATGCATCCTCATTCAATAATAGTTAAGCCCTAATCCCTTAGTGACATTAACCCTTTAACCCTTTTCAATACCCTAATCCCTTAGTAGCATTTATTAGGTTAAGCATTAAGTGATGCACTAGAAAGGATTGCAAGCCTACAGCCCTATCCCTAGGTGATGTAAAACAAGTCACCACACTTGGTTCCAAGACTAGAGCCCCAATATCCCTATTGTGAACCCTAGCTCTAAGCTCTTACCTAGATTGATCATGTCTAAGAAAGAGATGAAGAGATTCTAGCAAAGTGTAATGAAATAACATAGCATTAATGAACAATAACATTCAATCCATTCCAAATGAGATTTACATAGAGTATTTGCCCTAACTACAAAAGAAACTAGCTAAACCTAGCATGGATGGCCTTGGTACAACAAAAAGAAGCATGCTTGCTGATATACAAGAAAGAAGAGGAAGGGAAGAGGGAAGAACCCTCTTCCCCTCACACCCAAACCCTAGCTCAGCTCCCAAGCCTTCTTTCTCCTCCTTTGGTGATGATTTTCATCCACAAGCTACTCTCCAATGCTAAGGCTTCGGTTATTTATAGTGTAGCCCGTGAAATCTCTGTTTTGCCCTCATTATGCAGACTCTGCGACCTGTGGCACTCCTGGCGCGGGCACGACGCTCATGGCCCCAACATCCAGAAGGAACCGCGCTCATGGCACGAGCCTGGCGCTGATGGCGCCAGGTTCCAAAGCTTGCGGCCCTGGACGTGCAGACTTGACGCTGATGGCGCCAGACCTTCTGCTCTGCATAATTCTTAGCTAATTCACCTACTATTCATTCAGTCTTGACCAAAATACCTCATTGAAGCACATAAGTTACATTCACACCAATTGGAAAATATTTATCATATTAAATGATGCATTTAACGATCTAATTAAGCTTGAAAAGCATCATGTGCTAGGCACATATCAGTCTCCCTTTATCAACCCTAGACAAAGTACAAAAATCTAAAACCCTATTAGATTCTATGAGACAAGAACCTAAGAACACTACTTAGTTCTTTCACCTAGAGAACCCCTTCTCTAGTTTCAAGCAAGAACCCAATTACAATAACCAAATTACAAAGAAAATCCAAAATGAAAATTACAATCAGATTAAGGAGAGAAACAACCTGATGATCCAATGTATGAAATGCAAAATTATGTTACCAGATCAGGTTGAATGAATATAAATCAAATAGCACAACTTTCCTTAATCTTGAAATGGTTTTCAAGCTCCAAGAATGAGTCAAACACACATGATCAAAGCACAATGGATCAAGACACAATTAAAACCCCTTAAAATCACTTTAGAATGCTCACCAGACTGTTTAAGCTCAATATATGCGTATGGGTAATGTTCCACAAAGTTAGAAATCAAGCTGAGCATCAATCCTATTTATAACAGCTTTTTGTAACTAACTGTAATTGATTAATCGTGCCAAATGATCGATTATTTTGCACATGTAATCAATTAAATCAAGAATGTAATCGATTAAACCATTCATAAGCATTTCAGGATTTTCTCAGTGAGCCAAATAATCGATCATTCCATCCTGCAATCGATTAAGACAGGAGACTCAAAAAGACAAAATACATAGTGTAATCAATTACGAACTTTGGCAATCGATTAAAGCAGGAGCCTGTAGCCTTCCAAATACATTGTGTAATCAATTACGAAATGTGGTAGTCGATTATCTATTACAAACTTACAATTTTCAAACACATAGTGTAATCGATTACTAGAAATGGTAATCGATTAAAGCAGGGAGATGGCCTTTTCAAAATAAGCATGTGTAATCGACTACGATACATTGGTAATCGATTATCCCAGCACGACTTTAAAATACATATAACTATGTAATCGATTACAATGAAGTGGTAATCGATTATATTCAATCACAAGGTAGTTTATATGAAAGTAAAGGTCAAATAATCGATTATCCCGATAGGTAATCGATTACAATGTTCTTGAAAGCTTTTCCAAGTTAGACTAAGAACAAAATAATTGATTAAAAGAAATATGTAATCGATTAAACCAGCAGGAAATGTATTTTTCCAAAAACCTTTTCAAACATCTTTAAAACTTAACAATTTTATGAAAGCCTTGTTTAAATCTTATGAAATTCAATTAGTTTATTCATGAATGAATGTATGCAATGCACTTGGATCACTAGATTTCTTTTCTCTTACACATTCCACACAATCTTTAACTTCAAGGCATCCAATTGCATGTTGAAAGCTCAAAACCAATTCTTGATCAATTTCCTTTACAATCTTCATGTTACTCCCCCTGTATCCAACACAATATTCCTATGATAAACCCTAATCCTCAAAACTCTATTAGAATGATCAGCCCTAATAAAGATATAATCAATGCAAACAGTGTAAAATAAAATCAATTAGCATAAATAATAATAGGAAACAATCCAATTACAGAGAATATCACATTAGGTTTTGGCCCTAACTACAAAGATAGAGGAATTAGCCAGACATAGTTATATTTGACTCTAATACAATGAGGTGAACATGAACTAACAAGATTATAGAAGAAGAGTATGCAAACCCTTCAATCTTGGCTCTCTCCTTAATACCCCTTCTTTCTTCTCTTTGATCTTGTTAATGCCTCATTTTCTCTGTTTTTGTCTCTCTGAACTTGTTTTACTTGAACCCTTATGTTCCTATTTATACTTAGGTCATGAAAGCCCTAATATCTTTTATTTTTATGTTATCTTTAAGCTAATTTGTAGTTCCTATGACGTCAGCGCGACTGGCGCGAGATATGGCTCGAGCTGCGTTAAGTGTGGCGCAACTAGCGCGGGACTGGCGCGGTTGGCGCGAGCTTACAGAATCTGTTTGTAAGTTTCTGTCTTCTGACGCTGATGGCATGGGTCTGGTGCGACCGGCGTCAACCTCCAGAATACAAAGCTGCCTCCTTGTTTCCTAGCGCTGGTGGTGCGACTGTTGCGCGACTCGCTCGGGATTCCAGAAAACACTGCCTTCTTGATTTTTGCTTCTTTTCTTTTCTTCTTAGCTCCTAATATCAAAATTGCATAAAATAAGTGATAAAATTAATAACAATGAAAACTTTCACCTATGCTAACAATTATTGATGATTTATGCTTAATTTATTGATGATTTTAACCTAACAACTACTATATGCTAGTAGCATATCACTGGCCTTTCAAAACTTTTTAGAAAATAAAAGTTTATAGGATCTTAATCATAATAGAACCAAGAATACTTGAAATCAATCAAACCACTCAGCCCCAGAAAACAATTGCTAAAAATAGAACTTGTTGGGTAATGATGATAACTTCAAGAATCAATGATCAAGATAACAAGAGATTAAGGAATATAAAACAACCCAAGAATTTATACTAGTTCACTTCTCAAGAGAAGGTACATCCAGTTTCTTCTAATCAACACTAGATTAGAGTTCTACTATTATCAATTTTAGTTCTTACAAGCTTTACAACAATCACTCTGTAACACCCCGTAAGCCTCCGGTTCGTTATCATTAATCATATCAGATTAGAGCTTAAAAACATAATATAAAACTTAGCGGAAGCACAGAATTGCTTTTCTTGATTCATTATGTATGGAATAAAAACACATCACCGAAAACACACACATAAAACATATATTTCACACCCTTGCTGATCTAATTTCTCATACATAACCATAGGTAGATAAACAATTACATCAGGAATATACTTAGGAGGAAAGTCTCATATCATAGCATCAATAGTTCTGTACATATACATACATCATAGTCTTCACCACATCGTGGTGATACAAAACAATAATTGCCCTCACCGAGGGTATACAGAACTATACATAACTCTGGTGTACACACACCAGCCCTTATCAAGGGTACAAAGCATAACATCACAAAACTGAGCCTTCAAGCTCTCTCTCTGCTGCCACCGGCCAAACAGGTCTGTCTCCACTAGGGCCTCCTTCCCTGAGACTGCTCTCCTCTTCCAGAAGAGTCACCTGTAAAGATAAATTCCCACATGGGGTGAGATACACATCTCAGTAAGCTCAGGGTCCATGGAGGAATCTCCCCCACCCTGGCCCACTTCCCATGAAACATACATCAGGTAATCACAAACAAATGGCCCATTGGCCCGGCCCTCTGGCCCTCATAACAATATGAGCAAACAATACAAGCATGGTGGAGCTTCCTCAACGCTTGCATCAATGGCGGATATCATCAACGTCCATAACAATGGCGGAGCTACCTCAACGCCTATATCAGTGTGAAACCGGAACTCACACCTGTGCCATCCCATTGGGTGCTACCCCTTCGCATGGATGCACATATATGGTAGCTCCGAGAATAGAAGGAGCTACCTCAACTTCTATCCCCATGGTCTGGGGAACCAATTCCCTGGGAGCTACCTCAACCATGAGCCAACCATACTAGGAGGAAACCATCAACTCCTAGGGAGGTCCATATCTATCTATTGGCCAATAGATCTATCACAATCAAAGCACTGAATCACAAGCACAGATGCACAAACATATCATAATGCAGATGCAACAACCAATGCATGCATCATGAAATGACCACCACTCCCCCGGAGTGTGGTGTGGCACACAAGATGGGAAATCATCCCCAGGGACACTGAACTTACCTGGCAAAGTATCACTCTGTAGTTCTTTCCCTGGTCTGTGGCTCCCACCACCAACAGTCTCAATATCACGCCTTAATCAAGGCATATACCCATATCAAAACCAAACCAACAGGCATTCAATCACAAAACATAGCATATCAAAATTCCCCTATCCTAGGGTTCATTCAAGACAAGCCCACACTAGGCCTCTCACAAACCATACAAGGTCCACTAAGGCTGAAAACCAGCATCTGAGTCATCCTCGACTAAATGCAACACATGCCTGAGCAAAAGCTCACATCAGCCTTATAATTCAATTATCACTGGAACGGTCTAAACCTCAACCAAGGCACCGTTCATCTAGCCTCTCAGGCTCATAACAATCATAATCAAGGCTCTAGCATGTCAGAAAACCAACAAGTGACTCTACATCAGTCACCTATGCCTACACAGAGCCATGATTCAAAGTTCTCTAAATCAGAAACTGAAAGCTAATCCTTCATCACTAAACCATTCTAAACAAGTTTCTCTACAGGACCCTGGGCTAATTCTAGCCCCAGCTCATATGGGTCACTATTCCTAGGGAACCCCAATTCCCAAAATAACCGAGGAAACTTGAGTTCCTTACCTTAGTGGCGACCAGAAAAGCTGCAGGACAGCTTCCTCAAGCTCTGTTGTCCCGGCTGAGCTTTGATTCCTCGCCAAACTCAAGTTTCTGGGTTTCCTCTGAAGAAATGAATTCTCACTCTCAAGGGGTTTTCAAAAGGAAAGATGAAGGATTAAAGCTCTCAAAGGGTTTCTAGCAAGATTAAAGATCATCGGGAGGTGTTTTAGCCAAGCCAAAAGGTGCTAGAAAGCTTGGGATACTCCCTAATGGAGGTTGGAGTCGTGGGGAAGAAGAAGAGGCTGATTTCCTTTTCAATTTGGCATTTTGCACCTTTTATGCCGAACCTGCCCGAGCTCTGGTGCGATCCTTGCCAGCTCCGGCGCCATCCACGCCACAATGGCGGTGCTCTGGCGCCATCAGCGCCAACTCCCGCGCCTCTAGCACCAACCTCCCAAACCTGTGGCGCTATCCGCGCCAGCCTTGGTGCTGGCCGCGTGGAAAACCAGAGAAAATGAGTTTTCCAGGCCACTTCCCGCGCCAACCGCGCTGCCTCTGGCGCGACTTGCGCTGGCTGGAAAACATCTGGCGCCCTTGGCGCCACATTGACGCCCGAGGCGTCAACTTCCAGAGAACCTGGCGCCACATTCCAGTGGGTCTGGCGCTACCAGCGCCAACCCTGGCGCCATACGCGCCATACCCTCAACAGGGTTTTGCTTCTAAGGATCCCTGGCGCTATCAGCGTGGAATGTGGCTCCAGACGCGCCCCAGCGAGGGTCCTTACACACTCTTTATCAAACCTAGATAAAGAACAAAAATCTAAAATCCTATTAGATTCCTAATGATCAAGACATAGAGAACTCTTCTCTACTCTTCCTTCTAGAGAAATCCACCCTAGAAAAAGCTTAAAGAACCCTTTACAATAATTTCAAACTATCAAGAATACAAAAAAAATTACAACATGAGATAATGGAGAGAGACAACCTGATGATCCAATGAATATGAATGAATATGGTTTACCAATCAGAGTGGAAATGCAAAAATTAAATTCATAACTTTCTCTCCAAAATATCTTTGAAAATCTTGCCCAAGAAATCTTTCAAAACACCATGAAGATTAAAGAGTGAGATAAGAGCTTTACTAACTCAGAAAATCCTTTCTAACTTTGAGAAGGCTTGTGTATGCTCAGAAAAATCAAAGTCTGTAAGTTAAGTTTTTCAGACAAGCCTTCAATCTATTTATAATAGAATGTAATTGATTAAAGCATCAAGTAATCGATTAAATTATCATATTTAATCGATTAAATTGTCAAATAATCGATTAAAATGTCATAGCTCATTCTGAAAAATTGCAACGAGCAAAGTAATCGATTAATTCAAGTCGAAATCGATTAAAATAGACAGATTTAGTTTTGAAACAGGCTTGTGTAATCAATTACGTATGTGGTAATCGATTAAAACAGATAGGCACAAATCCATAATATACTTATGTAATCGATTAAACCATTCAGGCACATAATAATGAACTTTAATAATCGATTACATTTCATGGTAATCGATTAAAACAAGAAAACATGATTTTTCGTTTTGTGCTATGTAATCGATTACAGTAGCATGGTAATCGATTAAAATGTTCTACATGGCTTTCCAAAATTAAAATAGAAGCTTGTAATTGATTAATTCGATGTGTAATCGATTAAAGCAGTGGAATTTTGTTTTTCCAAAAACTTAACCATGAGAATTTCATTTCCTTTGAAAACATGTATTGCTTTTATGCTTTAATGAAATCATGTATGCAAGTTAATGATCATGTTCATGCAATACAAGGATCATAAGATTAGCCTCTCATACACTTGATCAAATTAAAAATTCCTTGGCATGTGAAAAGCTCCAAACATTCTTTTAAGGCACAAGCTTCTTCTTTAGCTTCATCTTCTTGCTACTCCCCCTATATCCAACACATACTGCCTATTCATTGTCCGCTATGTGCTGTCTATGGGCTTCCTGGTCATACTCGACATACCCATCTTGCCCTTGAGCAGGGGCAACAGGAATAGGGAATCCAGAACATTCGCTATCTTTTCAGATCGTAAAACCAATTTTACTTTTCGATTCCAATCCGTGAAGTTTGGACCATTTAACTTGTTAGCATCCAAAATTGAGCGTAAATTAAAATTTTCGGCCATAACTCAATTGCTAAAATTAAAAATAAACATACATAAGTATTTCACGATATTTAATAACCAAATACGGAGACTTTTAAACGCATATGGCGCTCCCACTATTTTCTCTAAAATCAGTGACCCTCGGTAATTGATTTAGAGTTAGCCTTCATAACGATATCCGTAGTGGGCTAAGAGAACGACTAGGTTCATTAGTCTCCAGCTGTGCCTACAAAACTAACTTATCTAGTGGGTTGATCTTATCAACAACATCTCTATATCTTCTCTTAGATCATCAAGTTGACAATTTTTTGTCACTTAGTGTCACATCACTATGTAACAACCTGACCACATTGCCCTAGATGCATAGACCCAGCTGAGCTTGCAACCTATACACCTATTCTAGCACAAACCATCATCCTAAGTGTCGTACACTTCGAATAACACCGTCACCCAACGAAATGATAGGTCTTAGCTGAGCTAGAGAGTACTATTATGTAGAAGGGATTTAAGTGCCATTGATGATGGAAGGCAATCAAAACATGCTAGATAATTTTATTTGAGGGTTCATTTTCGGTCTCATCTTTAATATTTATTTTATCTTGCATGCATAATTAGACATATAAACTAACTATCACATAGTTCATTTTAAACGGCTTGTCTTATCATGCATACTAGTCATAGAGTGACCGCGTCTAATAATCATGCATACTAGTCGCGATTTTAAAATTTGAAATTTGAAATTTTAAAATCAATATATAAATCATGCATTTTTGAAATTCAAACACATGGTGGATGATCATGGTGCTTTCCATTTTTCCGTCCAAAGCGTCTTCAAGCCTCGGATCAAAAACTTCATCAAATTCGCTCGGGACCATCAACGTGGCCGAGCCTCCTCCTTGGTCTTTCCACTGTCCAACAAGCTTGAATTTTATTGACTCAAATTTTACATCCAAAATAATTAAAATAAAAGACGTAAAATTTAAATTGGAACAAATACAATCCCTTTTAACCAAAATTAAATCGGGACAATACAATCCCATTTAACCCAAAAAAAAAAATTTAAAATTTAAAATTGAAATTTAATCATACATTCAAAGCACCATGACCATCCATATGTTCATGTTCCTACAAGGAAGGTTAGGAAACAAACAAACAATTTGCAAATTCTAAACCACCATCGAATTCATCTTCATCAAAATATCAACATTAGATAATCAACCCAAAATACATGATCAAGATTCAAAATTTAAAATGTGATGGGGCTGCCTTAGATATATGTAGGTGGCGACTATGGTAGGTGTTCTTAACCACCATGGCTTTGGCACTACTAGTCCAAATAGACTTAAAAAAAAATCCATAGCCCTAAGACTCCCCTTGGCCGCCACTTTTGTCTCCACAAAGTGGTGTCTCACTTTGAACATAATTTTTAGTTTGAGGGGGAGCTACATAAAGATCTTGAAGAATCAAGCACATGAAGACTTGGATATTTTGACTTTCAACATGGCTCAAGGAATGAAGATTGATGCTTGTGATTTAATGTAAAAGGAAAGAAAGCACTAATGTGATCCAAGCTTTGAATACATATTATTCATATATCATACAAGCATTGCATCATATAGATCTTAAGTAATTGATTTGAAACTTAAGAAAAAGCCAATTATTTTTTTGAAAAATAGCCTAGTACTACTTTAATCGATTACTGCCTTAAGTGAATCGATTATTTTGTTCATAGGCTTTCTGGAAAAACAAACATGAACACTTTAATCGATTATTGCATCGGATTAATCGATTACATGAAACACAACATACTTAGGATTTGGCCTTGTGACTGCTTTAATCGATTACTATGATATCGTAATCGATTACTTGCTTAGTTGGAAAATACAGTCACTCTGGCTTAATCGATTACTACTTATTGTAATCGATTATATAGTTCAAATCATGTTTTGCACTCACACTGGCTTAATCGATTACTGTGGTTTGTAATCGATTATTCTACACTAATCAGATTTATGCTTGCTCTGATGTTGCGATACCCGAACACTACGGCAAGTGCACCGATCATTTCAAGTAATAAAATAGGTAAGTGAGTATCGTTCTCCACAGGGATTGGGGTGAAATTCACAGTAATTATAAATCTCAGTAATTGGAAGTAAAAAGAATTATTTTTAAAAGAATTGTTGTTGGGTTGATTGAAGTGTTGAATGTAAAACATAATTTAAAGAATTAAGTGCAGTAAATTAAACAGAGTTGTTACCAATTAGAAGAACAATTGTGGTCAGGCACAATCCCTTTTGATTTTTACCACTTTCACTTAACTGGTTTATCAAGTTTGCTCACTCAAATGATATATCTTTCCTAGTTTAGTAAACCCTAATTCCTTAGCAGTTTAACCTTTTGACAATAACCCTAATTCCTTAGTGATTCCTATCAAGCATGTAAAAGACTATAACATATGGTTTGCCTATTTCTGATTGTTCAGAGAATAAGTCTTTCCTACTTTAGCTAATCCCTAATCCCTTAGTGAATTAACCCTTTAACCTGAATCGAAAACCTAATTCCTTAGTGAAGTCTATCAAGTTAAGCAATTAAAAGACCATATTA
>PYAF01003446.1:0-15879 GCA_007407185.1 Glycine tomentella
CTTGGATGAGTTCATTTAGATTCCTTCTCATTAATAACTTATTCTCCTTGTCCCTTAATCATTGACTTAACTTTCCTTTAGTTGCTTCCTATTGGTTGCTTGCTTGACCAAGTCCACCCTTCACTTCCTTATCTTCACGTGGTCCCTCCTTCAAAGGCTGTCCTTGCTTGTTTATTTTTCCACCTAGCCGAAACTTGTTTTGTTTGTGCCAATTGGTTTTTGCTTTTTCTCCAAAAACCTGTATTAATAAAATACTCACTCTGAATTGGTTCACCGTTGGATCTTCTTAGAATTTTAAAGGCGTATTCATAACTTACATATCTAGCTTTTGACCGTTGGGATCTTTGAAATAATGCTTAGAATTCCCTCCGTGTCCAAAAGAGTCAAGAGGAAGTTTTTTTCTTCAAAAATCTTCTTAGTTTCAGTATTACCTTACTTTACATTTGGACCAATGATATGGCTAGGCTCCCTAACCATCCATATGACCATTCTTGACTTTTCTTCAAGTTTTCCTCCATTGATCTTGCATCATGGGGTCAAGACTTAATTTAGAATTCTATGTTTTTCTTAATTTCATGTAATAGCTTTATTTGAATTCTTATTGGTCCATTTTGTTTCTAATTAGTAAAATTACTAAATTAACTCATTTAGGAAACCTATTCCTTCCATAATTAAGAGAAAATTCCATAGATTATATTCATACCCTTCTCATAATTTTCTGATACCTAGGGTAGTCTAGATTAAGCTCTTTTCCACCTAACTTCCAAAATTCGTAGAAATTCTATCTTGGGGTTCTCTGCTCTCAACTTTGCTAATAATTGATTAACTAAAAATATTTTATGCTATGCTCATGTTCCCATTAATTTTTGAGGCCATCTTGGTCAGTTTTTGACCTAGGGGCATTTTGGTAATTTTGCCACTCACCTTAGGGGCAAAATCGTCATTTCCAAAAATATTCTGGGAAACTCTGCAATCGTTACCCTAAGGGTGCTTAGATCATTTTTCAAGCATCCCAGAGTGTTTATAAAATTTCCTCCTTCATATATTTTACTAAAATGCCTAGGGAAATTTGGTCATTTCTAAAATGTCCAAGGGTATTTTCGTCATTTTCCTTAAATCCTTCTGTACTGTCTCTAGTTAACATTTTACCCCAATATTTGACTGTGATTCCAAAATTTTGGGGTGTTACAATAATCGATTAAAGTGTTCATTTTTTATTTTCCAGAAAACATATGAACAAAATAATCGATTCATTTAATTCAATAATCGATTAAAGCAGTGCTAGGCTATTTTTCCAAAATATTTAGCTTTTTCTTCAGTTTCAAATCAATTACTTAAAGACTTATATGATGTAATTCTTGTATGATGTATGAATGATATGTATTCAAAGCTTGGATCACCATGATGCTTTCTTTTCCTTTTACATTAAATCACAAGCTTCAATTTTCATTCCTTGAGCCATGTTGAAAGCCAAAACTTCTAAGTCTTGAACATTGCTTGATACTTCACTTGATTCTTCATGTTGCTCCCCCTCAATGCAACAACTACTACAACACACGCATACAAAGTCGGTCATTATAGGTATACAAAGTCGGTTACACAACTGACTTTGTCTAAGGCATCATTGAAAGGAGGCATGATACAACGTCGGTTCTCTTGAGATCGTCTTTGAAAGGTGGTTTTTTTTTATTCGCACAATCAAAGTCTTACAATGTCAAGATTCAAAGACGGTTTTTATGAAAAAAACCGACTTTGAATTGCATTAATTTTAAAAAAAAAAAGTCAAGAATTCTAAGACAGTTCTTTAAAATAACCGACTTTGAATGGGTGCTTAGACAGACAATTTAAAGACAGTTGTTTTAAATAACCGTCTTTGAATTCATTATTTTAAAAATAAAAAAAAAACAAAAAATGCAGAAATCTAAGACGGTTATTTGAAATAACTGACTTTGAATGGCTAGACTCACAATTTTAAGACAGTTGTTTTAAATAACCGACTTTGAATCCATTAATTTAAAAAAAAAAACAAAAAATGAAGGATCTAAGACGGTTATTTGAAATAACCGACTTTGAATGTGTCTATATAAAAAATAATATAAGGATCAACAGTAAAACTTAAGACCACGTGAGACAGCCAGGGTGGTGTTGATGCATTTTCACATTTTGATTTATATTCCAATCACAAAAGCATAAGACCACGTGAGACAGTCAGGGTGGTATTGCAGTAACTATCAAAAGCTGCTGTATTATTCAATATTTATTTAAGCAATCAAGCACCTAAATTTAAGTGCATAAGCTGTGCTACATAAAAACAATTGAGAGATCTTTGGCACTTTTGAGGTAGAGAGTTAGCAACAACAAAAAGCCTAAATCAGTCATAAAATAAGCATAACAAGAAGATATGAGGTGGGTTGGGTGGTTAAGGAAGAAGGGAAGAAGGGAAGAAGGAAAAGGTTGCTGATTCGATTCCTCTACCAACAAAACTAACACTTCTACAATATCATTAACCCAATCAACTGAAGAATGTAAGGTTTGAAACAAGAATCTAAGCTCAAGTTACTAGTATAGAACCAAACCACTTGAAAATTTTATTTTTCAAATTGAACAAACTAATTAGAAAATAAACAAAAAGGTGTACCATATGTATTAGCAAGAAAAACAGGGTATAATTACTATGAAATTTACATAAAGATGATGCAAAAAAATGAAAACAATGGATCACAATTTTTGAGAAGAAAAGAGAGAAGAGGGGACTTACTGCAAATCCACGTATAATAAATTATCCATAGTGATACTTAGATAAACATGTATTGGTTACTTGTGCAGAAGGAAAAAAAAACTAACACAACAAATGATAATTTAATTGAAGAACAATAGAAAGAAGAGTGTAGACAAACTTGTCATTATTAGTGTTCAAATTTAGCTGAGGCTCACCAAAATACATTAGGCTCATCAAAATACATTTTGTATTGCCAAGCGATTCTTAGATCCTTTTCCTGTAATTATAAGTGCAATAAATGAATCATATTACCACAAAAAAAAAGCATATCACTCGGAACAACATGAGCATATTACATCTCATTAACTTATGCATCATGGATGGAAATATCCTCCAATAATTTGGTTGATTTCAGAGCTGAATAAAAAAATTTCAATCAACTGGATAATATTTAGAATCTAATTAAAATATATTGATAATATAATTTTTTACACTATCAAATTATATATTGTTACGTAGAGTAAGATTATTAATTTTTTGTAATAAATATTTTAAAATATATTATTCCAAGGGAGTGAAATATTGAATACCAGTCAAATGTAAAGCTAAGCTTGTGAATAGTGAATACATAATAATAACCAATTAGCCAAATCTAAGTAACAATTTTCATTCACTAGATGCAGAACAATAACCAATTAGCCCAAGAAATTGTAGTTAAGGTATTCTTTCTTTCTAATTTATGACTATAGAACCAAAAAAGTTAAATATTTAGCAGCATAATTAAGAAAAAGGTAGTAGAACTTACTCAATATGATAACTTGTTCCATATTTGGTTTGGGAAAAGGGTAAGAAACTCCAAGCTTGGGCAAGATGACCAAGGCACCATGGACAATGGTCCAAAGCCAGAGGATATTTTTTTTCAGGAAGCAAATAGAGCCACAGACTACAAAGTGAATTGATAGCAATTTTTTTAAGGGAAAAATATTTTTCCTTCAATAATACAATTACAAATTTAGAATAAAGAACAAACTGAACATATTCAACCAGTACTGAACTAAAGCTAGAAGGTAATACATGGCAAAAGTGAGAATGCTAATTCTCCATTCCAGCCTCTTACATTGGGTTAACTTTCTATGCATGAGAGCATGAAAATGTATGACTCATGCAATCCTATTTATAGATAGATGCCAGACTGAATTAATGCTGTTCCAATTAGGATATCATAAAATCACAACTTGTTCAACCTGAAACATGGAATTTTTTTACTATAGTACATGAGAAAATTGGGCAATGAAGGGGAAAAATACCTATAACCTATTACCTAGGTAGTAGCAAACAGAAAATAAGTGACAGCATATATAGAAATTAAAGTGGTAGATTCTATTGGCATTTGACACTTCAAGCAACTAACACAAATATCGGTACCACCAAAGTGATGTTCCTAGAATATTATTTTAAGGCCCAAATTAAGTCTGATTAATTTCTAGTTTCATTCATGCATGTACGTTTGAGAATTCAATCCAATGTACTAGCTATCACACGAAAATTCAACTGTAACATGGATATTATAACTACAATCGTTTCCTTAGTTACATAGTTGTAGATCCCATTATCTAGCTACCTTTGTCAGCTTTGATACACATGCATGGAAGGAACATATATGTTATGTATGTTAATAGAGAAAGAAGACTATATATGCATTGATAAACAATATAATAATTTTTATCATATATATATATATATATATATCTCAATATATAATGATTTATGATTAGATAATAACAGTACAAATTATTTTTATATTATTAGTGTGTAGATATTAAAATCATGATATTATATATTGAGAAGGCAGAAAATTTATATATTGATACTTGTAAGAAAGGGTGAGATGATGGAGGAGGATGAGAATAGAGCTTGGTCTCTTATCAATTGACAATAGAGCTTCAGATCTAGAGAACCATCAATAACCGGTTATAGGGAATATAAGCTCTGGGCAATGAGGACAATAAAATAAAAGCACAGAGTGTATATTAAGGTATTGGTAGGGAGGGCCGGAGGGGATAGCCAAGTAGGCACCTCAACTAGCTTACAGCTTTATTATCCTTTTCCTGTTTGAAAGATGTCTATGTTCCAAATTTACCCTGTTTATGAGGTCATTTAGTTTAGCAACAGAGTGCATTTTAGTTCTGATCATTAGCGCTATCAACAATCCTGGCAAGAAAATTAGATTTCCACAAAAGCAACAAAAATCTAACCACACAAATACGTTGTGGATGTGTGGCGCAATGATAATTTGATATTGAAGTAGAAATCCGTTTAGTCCATATATTAAATAGTAAAACATCTCCTGGACCTTTGTAACTAGTACAGGCAAAATTCCATTCACAGAAATAGAATAATAAAAATTAATAAAAACATGGGCTGAAGAAGCAGTGACTTTGAATAGAATAATAAAAAATAACAACAAAGAAATCAAATATTACCAGATTGGATGGAATGTTTAACACTTGAACCATTCAAATTTAAAATACTATTAATAAAAAAAAATGCACTTACGGAAGAAGGCCTTCCTCTAGGGGCTCCCAAGTATCAGTGGTATCAGTGGATCCAAAATTGCTGTATTCTGAGGACCCAGAATAAGGACCCAAAATAATTGTCGCTGCCGCTAATAAGGACCAATTACTGAGATAAATAAGGACCTATTAAAATATAGAAAAATAAACTTTATTAGGACTGTTTAACAATTTAACAATTTAACAGAATTAACACCTTTTCTATGGACTGTTTAACAATTTAACAGAATTAAGAGCAAGAATATCAACTATCATGGTTCTGAAGTCAAATTTACATATGCATTATCCTTCACTGTGTTTCCTATCAAGTTTCTAAGGCTTTCTTTTTGAGGAAATGGGTTGCTTTTGTTAGGATAATTATTATGTGAATAAGAACTATATACTTACAAAATTGAGCAATCGCACAAATTTGAATTAGCCTCAATATCAAGGAACACTACCACGACCGCAGATTAAAATCTAGCACACACAGAGGTATCCTTTTTCCAATTCTTCATTTTCCCATTAACTAATCTTAATTTTACTTTACCACGACACGTTCAGTGCATACAAAGTGTAGCAAAAACAACAATTTTCGTGCTTTATTTAATCTATTTCATTCAACCCTAGAACAAACGAGAACCCAGAAAAAAAGATTAAATTTTTTCCACAACCCAACTAGTGGGGACAAAAATCTCGTGGTGGGGGAGTGAAATGGAGAAGAAAAGGGTTACCAGCGCTGCAACAAGTTGATGGGTCTTTCTGCAAGTCCTTGAGCTCCTTAAGGATGCGCTTTGAAGCCATGGGAGGGACGATATGCGTTCAGATCTGAAAGGGAAAGAGGGATCAGAACGGAATCCTAAAAATGAAAGGGAAAGTGAAAAGGGAAAAGAGAAGAGAGAGACATGTGTATGTGTGAGTGTGAGGCTGAGGTGTGGTCGGATAGGAAGATTAGGAATGAGGGATGAATCGAAAGAGAAGAGGAAGAGACGCAGCGTCTATCCCTCGCCTTCCCAAACCCTCTAGCTCTCTCTCTCTGAAACTGCTCGCTCTCTCACACACTCAAAAATAATGAATTTATTTTATTAATTTTAAAAAGCATTAAAGTCGGTTATTATCTAAACCGACTTTGAATAAACATAGATAACGACGGTTAGTATATAACGGTTTTTGTATCAAACTCAACAAAAAAACCAACGTTGTTTTTGTATTCAATTTTAATTAATTACTAAATTGTCATCAAATATGCTACAACGTCATTTTTTTTGCAACTGACATAAATTGTGCGACGTAGTAACTACCTAATGTAGTAGTGTGGGGTTCACAATGATCATTGGAAATGAAAAGCTTCTTAAAGAAAGATTATGCCTCTGCTTTAAGTAAATTTGTGTCCGTGCACCATGTACCATCAATCAAAAGGGT
This sequence comes from Glycine tomentella, assembly GCA_007407185.1. Taxonomy (NCBI): domain Eukaryota; kingdom Viridiplantae; phylum Streptophyta; class Magnoliopsida; order Fabales; family Fabaceae; genus Glycine; species Glycine tomentella. The sequence goes on from PYAF01003446.1 coordinate 6,694, forward strand.
CGTAACAGAATTCCTCCTTCTCCTTATGATAGTTGAGGTGTGAAAGAATTTGGTATTTTAATTTATTACCAAATTTTACCCAATTTCCCATGATTTTTGGAACCAAAGGATCTCCTCCCGGGCCAGGATGTCCCTGTACTGCTTTTGAAGAGTCTGTTCAAGCTTAATCATATCAGACGTGAATGTGGTGTCAAGGATTTTTTGAACCCCCTTAATCCTAACTTTTAACTCCCTTTTCTTCTTAAAGATGTTGCCAAAACTTTCCCTATTAAAGATGATTGCCTTCTCCTTAACCCCATCCAGCTTGTTAACCGCATTGCCCAAAGTAATAGACCACGTTTGTGACACAAGATCCTAAAACTCTAAGTGGGTCGTCCATGTTGTTTAAAAGTGGATGCTTTGCATCTGACACTAGGAGTTTTATAACAATGCACCACTATTGGGTTGTGATTCGAACCAAAGTGGTTAAGTAGCTCAGCGAGTTCATGCGGGAAGTGTACCTGCCATGTGGTATTAGCTAATTAAATATCTAACAAGTTTTTTCCTCAGGCGACCACCCTGGTGAATATTCTTGCGCCAAGTGAAGCAACCACCAATAGTTTCCATGTCTATGAGGCCACATTCAAATAACACAGTTAGGGAAAAAGAACGAGAGGGGTAGAAGATACCTCTATACACCTTTGAAGAGAGATAATGTCATTAAAGTCACCCAACATCAACCACGGGCCCTGAATGGTGGACTCCAATTGAATGAGTTAGTCGCAGAAGATTGAGCAAGCAACAGGATTAGTGGGACATATACAACTGTACAGAACCACTGGGAATGTGCTTTTGGATAGAAATGGTAATAGCATGAGCCATAGAGTCAACGAGGTTGCATGCGAGATCCTGTCTGGACGTAAGAATCCAAATGCCACCTGAGTGGCCCTCAGCTTCTTGGATATATCCTAGTCTATAGCCAAGATTATCCCATAATTTTTCTGTCTACATGAATAAAGAATGAGTCTCAAATAAAAGAAGAAAAGATGGTTTGTAATTTTGAACCATTTGATGAATCACTACAAAAAATTGATATTTTTTGTGGCGGCTAAAAAATCCATTTCTGACGGTTAAAAACTGCCACAAAATTATTTTCTGACGATTACGAAGGACTGCCAGAAGTAACGATATCAGAACATATTATGACGGCTTTTAGAGGAATGCGGGTAAATATGCCAGAAAAATTGTGGCGGCTTTTAGCCGCCACAAAATTTTTCATTTTTTTTTAAATTTTTCACGCTTTATATTTCTGGCGGTTTGAAAACCGCCACAAAGTGCGTTTTACTTTTTTTTGCCCAAAAACAATATTTTTTTATGTAAAAAAAACTCAATATTTCTTATTACTTTATATTACTAACAAACTCCTTTTTTTTTCATTTATCTCTCCAAATGTTAAATAACATTTTGAGATCTAATTAATATTTTGTTTTTCAAAACAAATACCCTTGTGTTACATACCCATTTTATTTTCTATATCACAATATCAAGAAGACAAGAACAACCAAAAATCTTTGTTGAAGGATCCACATCAACCCCGTTATCAAAAGCATATCATTCCCTCATGCCCAAATTTCATTTTCACCTTATACAACACTGTATAAGGATGCATTCTGATATTGTGACACAAGTCAGATAACACAAACACAAATTACATAGCCTCAATAATTGAGAGATAAACAAAAACAATGAGGGTTTCCATTGCCAAGTTTCCCTCCCTTCCCCTATGTTTTTTCCTTCCCCTATGCATAATTTCAACATATATATATATATGTATATATATATATATATATATATGCAGCAATGTGCATAAAACTATCAAACATAATTTCAATATGCATAAAACTTAGTGTAATAACTAGCTTCAAGTTGAAACAATGTGCATGCATAATGTGTTCAAGTAAGGAAATTTAATTACTGAAACTATTGAAATTTTGAAACAGATATTACATCCAAAACAATATATATCAAAAGGAATTAAGCAACATATGTCAAGTTGCGTGGAAATCACTATCTAATGATGATACTCCTCTTGGTATTGGCCCATCTTGTCCACTTCCTTCATCCTATGAAATAAAAATCATATCATGTCAAGAGCAACAACTAACATGACACACGCAATAATTATACTGCCAACAAAAATCAGAAAATATTTTAGCACAGCCATTCATAGATGCAACAAGCAAAGATCAATGACATTTTGGATACCAAGGAAATAGGAATCTAAGATGTCTCTATATTCTTTGTTACTTTATGAATACTTTTAGTTACTTTAAATTGCTGCACCAAACATGAAAATTGGATAATCTCACATAATAGTATGAGGATGATGATCTACCAAATTATGCACCAAACATAATTAAGTAAAATTCTATAGAAATAATATAAATTTTAGTCTGATATATATATATATATATATATTTCACTATTAATTAAATACATTTGAACTCAATTCCACATCTGGTAAAAAATATTAATGGATGAGTTATCCCATAATTCAAAATTCAAAGCTTAGGTTCAAATGTTATATGATGGAGGATGAGACTAAGATTTTTTACAAGGGAAATATTCAGAATTATGTAAATTACATAGGGAAAACTTATGTAGGCACTATGAAATTAAGTAAAGGTGATAGGGCATATATTCTAAGAGATGAGACTAAGATTGCAAAGAATCAAATTGGATTAAAAGGACTTGAGTATGTTTTTTGTTGACTTGGAAAAAAATATGCTAATAAATGACATGGGCCCTGTTTGGAGCAGAATGAAGAATTTATTATTTTAAGATTGTTTTTGTTATTTTTTACAGCCAGATTGTATTATTAGTTTGTGGGAACCACATTCAGTTCTTCTCTAAATTTATTTTTGTCATGCATCTATTAGGTTGTGTTTAAAGTGTAAAAATAGATCAGCCGTTTGACAAGAGTTTATAATCTAATCTACAAATCTATAGACTAGGCTGCATCTTTTTATAAAATAGATAAGATTAAATCTTTTAATAATTCCTTTAAATATATTATAAACTATGCTATATTATAGACTGGGCTGCATGTTATATTAAATCTTAAAAATATATTTAAATTATATAAATAAGTTAGATTTAATCTTATAAGTCTCACAATCACATATGACGTCCTTTAAATTATTATAAACTATGTTCTTAAAATAGGCTTGTAGCTACATAGATCAAACTTTTAACTCAGGTCAAGTTTAAGCTTATTTCCCCTCTGTTTGTTGAAAAAAAAAACATATCATTGAGTATCAGAGGAAAAAAATATGACTGTAAATGAGGAAAGTGTTGACACCTATGGAGCAAAAGATGATAAAAAAGAAGCTACAGTGATTTGGACACATGCAAAGACCATTGGAGGAAATTATTACAAGGGATCTCAAAAAAATTAATGTTCCCTAAAATTTGATTTTTAACCGAACGTTAATAACATCATGTAATTAAGGTGGTTTGGATGTGTGCAAAGGCCATTGGAGGAAATTATTAAAAGGGATCTCACATTGATTAATATTCCTGAAATTTTGATTTTTAACTGAACCTAATAACGGCATGCAATTCATGATTGTAATGGTGACATAAAGAAAGAGTAGACTAAATAAACAGGCCACATATCACTGCATATTCAATGCAATCCATATATTACAAATTGTTTTCCTTTTCCTTAAAGAGAAACGAGAGAAAAGTAGAGAGAGAAATGAACTCTGATTTTATTTCAATGAAAGTTTTTCTTAACAGTGTTAGTTACAAAAGAGGTTTTTATAACCTTTGTATGAAGCTTCTAGAGTACGCTAAGTTCCTAACAACTTATGCTATTTACACGTGTACAGCAGAAGGGGAGTGCTGTTAGCAAAAGCTAACCAACACTTTACAAAGTGTGATTTTACTAAATACAACCCTAATATCCCCCCTCAAACTCAAGGTGAAAAGTTTTCAGAAGAAACACTCTTGACATTGAGTTTGCTTCTAAGAAATTCAAATCTGACTGAGAACAATGGCTTGGTCAGTACATCAGCCCATTGATCTAGAGCTGGAATGTGCACAACTAACATTTGTTTGGCTAAAACCTTCTCCCTGACAAAGAAAACATCAATTTCCATATGCTTGGTGCGACTGTGAAAAACTGGATTATGAGCAATGGAGACAACACTCTGATTATCACAAAATACAGCAGGAATAGTGAAAGAAACTTGTAGCTCAGTCAGGAGAGCATGAATCAAAATGAGTTCTATAAAGGTTTGAGCTAAGCTTCTATATTTAGCCTCAGTGCTGGACCTAGCTGTAACCTTCTGCTTTCGGGACCACCAGGAAACCAAATTTGAGCCAAGAAAGATAGCACAACCAGAGGTGGATCGCCTATCATCCATATCTGATGCCCAATCAGCATCACAGAAAGCATGAAGAGACAAAGGTTTATTGAAGTCAGCAGGCTGAAATAAAAGTCCATGAGAAACAGTAGCCTTAAGATACCTTAATATTCTCTTAACTACAGCCCAATGAGAATCAAGAGGAGCAGCCAAAAATTGACACACTTTGTTGATAGCAAAACTAATTTCTGGTCTAGTAAGAGTAACATACTACAATGCACCCACAACTGATCTGAATAAAGTGGGGTCATGAAAAACGTCAGCTCCATGCTTGTACAGTTTGCAATTAGACACCATAGAAGAAGAGATGGAGTGAGCTTCAGCCATATTAGTCTTGTGTAATAAATCTCTGATATATTTACTTTGAGTCATGATAATAGAATTGTTGGACAAGTACTTAACTTCAAGCCCTAAGAAATAATCTAGTTGACCAAGTTGCTTTAGTGAAAAAACATTGTTTAACTTTGAAGTGAGTTGCTGAATTAGAATATTAGAGCTGCCAGTAATAATGATGTCATCTACATAAACCAAAAGATAGACAACCTGCTTGTGTTGTTTGTAAATGAATAAAGAGGAATCACACTTACTTGCTTCAAAACCAAACTGAATTAAAGTAGACCTCAGCCTATCAAACCACTGACTGGGAGCTTGCTTTAAACCATATAATGCCTTGTTAAGTCTGCAAACTAATGACTTATCCGTAGCTTCAAAACCAGGAGGTTGGCTCATATAAACAAATTCTTCAAGGAGCCCATTAAGGAAGGCATTATTGACATCAAGTTGAGATAACTTCCAGCCTTGTGAGTGAGCAATAGTCATGATGATTCTAATAGTAACAGGTTTAATAACAGGGGAAAAGGTTTCATGAAAGTCAAAACCTTGAACTTGAGTGAACCCCTTTGCTACTAACCTAGCTTTATATTTGTTTATTGTGCCATCAGCATTTTCTTTCACCCTGAACACCCATTTACAACCAATAGCTTTTCTGTTAGCAGGTAAAGAAACCAAGCCCCAAGTTTTGTTTCTCATTAAAGCATCATATTCAAGTTGCATGGCAGAATGCCAATGTGAACTTGCAAGTGCTTGTTTGACAGTTTTAGGCTCATAATGAATAAGAAACAAGGTGGGATGTAATCTTGGATTGTGAATACCAGATTTAGACCGAGTTTGCATTGGATGAATATTATTGGAATTAAGGTGAGGGGCAGAAATATCAACAGGTGCAGAGGAGGATGCAGTCTTTGAAGAGACATTTGAAATAGAGGTGGAAGTTGACACAGTAGCTAGCTGAGAGACAGGAGTGGAGTTAACAGTATGCTGACTGGTTATAGGAGAGAAACCAGGTGGTATAACAGGTACAACTTGTGATGTAGGAAGAGAAGATTGTGTATGGGAAAAGTCAGACTGCACAGGAGGAGGAGACAAATTAGGATTAAGACTAAAGTAGGTATTTAAATCAGTAATTGTATTAGGACATGAAGAAAATAGGTAAGAATAGGGGAATATCTGCTCATTAAACAGGACATGTTTGGATATATAAATTTTGCCAGAAGGAGACAGACATTTGTAACCTTTGTGAGAATTGGAATACCCTAAAAATAATCATTCCTGAGACCTGAAATTAAGCTTGTGAGTGTGATAGGGTTTTAAGAGAGGAAAACATGCACAACCAAAGGTTTTTAGAAACTTAAAATCAGGATATTTTTGAAAAAGAATGGTAAGGGGTATGGCAAAATTAAGAGAAGCAGTGGCAAGTCTATTAATAAGATAAATAGCAGTTGTAAAGGCATAATCCCAAAAACTCAGGGGTAAAGAAGCATGATGTAACAAAGTAAGTCCTAGGTCCACTATATGCCTATGTTTTCTCTCAACCACTCTATTTTGATGATGAGTGTGAGGGAAGATGAGCCTATGAGAGAGACCAAAAGAGTTTAAAAGATTTGAAAAAGGTCTATACTCTCCTCCCCAATCAGACTGCACACTTTTTATTTTAGTATTAAACTGTAATTCAACAAGAGACTTAAAGGTCTGGAAAACTAACACAGTTTCAGCTTTGGATTTAATAGGAAAAATCCAAGTATATCTAGAAAAGGCATTAATGAAAGACACATAGTATTTGAAACTATCATAAGATGTTAAGTGAGCAGGACCCCATAAATCTGTAAAAATGAGTTCTAAGGGAGAATAAACAGTATTAGACTTGGAAGATGGCAATCTGTGTGACTTTCCCATACAACAAGATGAGCAAAAATCTGGAACAATTTTATTGAAATGAGAAACATTACAATTGTTTAGTACAAGCTTCATTACATGATTGTTTGGATGACCTAACCTAGCATGCCAAACATGAATAGTACTAGGAGAAAAAGAACTAAAATCAGAAGAAACAGTAGCAGAATGTTGAGAGAAAGTGTTTGCTGAATCAGTAGCTGAAGTGGACAGCAACTGAGGAGAGGTGTGTTGGAGCTGGATATTCTGAAAATAGTACAGTCCATTAGCTCCAACAAATCCTTGAAGAAGAACTTTATTTGTCTCCTGAGATTTCACAAGACAAAAATTAGAATGAAACTCAAAGAAAACAGAGTTATCTTTTGCAAACTGGCTGACACTTAGTAAATTTTTGGAAATAGAAGGAACATGTAACAATTTTTGTAGTTTAAAGGTGAAATGACTATTATTGGGAGACATAAAGTAAGAGGAACCAGCACCATTGATATTCAAACCTTCACCATTGCCAATAAAAATCTGATCTGGTCCATCAAAATGCTGAAATTGCTTGATATGTTGTGACTGACCAGTCACATGATAACTAGCTCCAGAATCTGGAATCCAAGTAGAACCAGCTAGATCACCACTAGAATTAGTCAACATAGCACTAGGTTGATTTCTAGTTTGAGTTGAAGGCTTGTAATTAGGGTTAGTCCAGGTATTAGACATTTTACTAGATCCTGCTGAATATGGAATGGATTGATTGGTGGTAGGTGTAAATGATAGGAACACTTCAAAACAACCAAGAGGGGGGTGAATTGGTTGAACCTTGGTAAATAAAAATTTTCAAATCAGAGTTTCCACAGGATCTTTATCACTTTAAAAAATTGTTTTGAAACCAAGAATCTTATATTCAATCTAATCCCTCTGTCAAGAAATCAATAAGCATGATAGTTTTCTGTGTAATGAAATTTGATTCACAAAAAAAGCAATTGAGAGATGAAGAGATAGGAATAAAGATCAGCCACAGATTTTATACTGGTTCACTTCAAACACTATGAAGCTACATCCAGTTCTTCCACTCAACACTAGAGTAGAGTTCCACTATTGCAAATAATATTCTTACAAGATATTACAAGCCTCTCTTTATCAACCCTAGATAAAGTTCAGAAGTCTTAAAACACTATTAGACCCTTAGAGACTAAACCCAAAACTGAGAACACTACTCAGTAACCCTTAGAGAAACACTATCTTTAATCTTCATGTAAGAAACCCATTTACAATAAGCTAATCTTTACAGAAATCAATTAAAAGATTTACACCTTCAAAGAATAAGGAAAGATTTCACCTGATAATCCAAAGAACATATGCATGTGAATGATTCAACAGGTTGAAAGAAAGATTACATACTCAATGCATCCCTTTCCTTATGCTTTGAAACTCAATGATGCTTCACTTCTTCAAAACCAAAAACCCATACAAATTTGTGAAGTCTAAACGCTTTTAGAAACCCAGAAATACACTAAAGAAAGCTTAGGAGTGTTTGTGATTGCTCAGTCAAAATTCTCAAGTTTTAAAAACACAGAGCAAGAGGTTCTATTTATAACAGCTTTTTAACTGAAAATAATCGATTAAACACACTTCTGTAATCCATTATTTCGCATTTGTAATCGATTAATTCAAGAATGTAATCGATTAAAATGCTCCTAATATGTTCTGGGTTTGAGCAATGAACAATGCAATCGATTATTCCGTGAAGTAATCGATTAAGACAGACAGTCATGTTTTTCCAAATACACTAAGTAATCGATTACGAGATTTGGTAATCGATTAAGACAGATAGATCAATATTCTCAAATGTACTATGTAATCGATTAAAATGATATGTAATCGATTAAATCAGCAGAACATGTAATCCATAGGCATTATATGTAATCGATTACGAACTTATGTAATCGATTAAGACAATCAATAAGATTTTTCCATTTTAGCCTATGTAATCGATTAATTCGATATGTAATCGATTACAATGTTCTTGATTTGTTTTCCAAAAGGCACGAAGAACAAAATAATTGATGCTGTAACGCCCCCAATTTATTAATCAGGTCGTTACTAACCACACATCACAATCAAACAGATAATCAATCAGAGTTTAAGCAGTTTGGAAGCATAAACTAGAAGTGACATCATCAAGGTCACTATCATAACACTGTACATCATAATATGGTGAATATACATCAAAGTCCCACTGTACAATACAAAACTGTACAAATATCCCACCAGGGTACATCAAAGTACATAACCAAAACAAAACCAGAACATATGAGCAACAAGCTCAAGTCCTCTATCCTAGTGTGTCCATCAGCAGCCAATCCTGCACAGGCTTCTTGCCTTGGGATCTCTCTGCTGCTCTGGAAGAATCACCTGCAAAACATAGCCCCACACAAGGGGTGAGATATAAAATCTCAGTAAACTCAGGGCCCTTGAAGGTATTCCCTTCCCCTGGTTCACTGACAACAGATACACAGACAGAAACATCATAATCATCATGGTTAACATCGATAATTCA
>PYAF01003446.1:15979-26905 GCA_007407185.1 Glycine tomentella
GTGGCATGGCAGAGCCATCTGCCCTATTTTACACATATGGCGCGTGTCGCGCCGCACCCCAAGTGGGTCGCGCCATATGCCAGAACAATCATTTCCCATGTCTTTTCACTCCTTTTCTCTAATACTCTCAAGCATACTTATTTTCCTTAATCATGAGCTTAATCTAGGCTTAGTTACGTGCTTAAAATTCAAGGTATTACAGATGCCATCAATGCTGTAATCGAATAATGCAATAAAACTTCATTTTTCCAAAAACTTTGCTTTTTAAATGCCTTACTTGTTAATTGCTTTTACTTAGACCTTCACCCTAACAATCCTAGATGAATGATTATGCATGATATGCTCTTGGATTATCAGATTACACAACTTCCTTTTTACATGAATAAAATTGATCTTCATAGCTTCTTTGGCATTTTTCAATGAGGCATGTTGAAAGCACAAAACACCAAAGCTTGATCCTTGTTCCTTTATGCATGGCTCCTCTTGAATCAACAGCAAGATCAAAGAAAGCAAGAGATTCATAGGGCTTGAAGGTCATATCTGACCTATAATGACACACATTTGCAGTGTGCCCAAATTTTAGACAAATTTGACATTGAAAGTTGGCAAATCTGTCACCTCCACGACCTCTGCCAAATCCTCCTCCATTGCTGCGTCCAGTGTTATTATCAAAAAAGCTACCACGTCCAGCAACACTTCTGCTATAGGAATTTCTAGAATTCATGTGACCTTGAATGTAGTTTAAAGAAGGAGAGCTTAATATCTGACCTTCTTTGTTATACCTATTGAGTCTAGTTTCATGTCCATATAAAAGTTCTTCTATTTCAGCAATAGATGGTGTCTTCTTTTTCCCTTCAATGACTGAAATTACTGATGTATAATCAGAAGAAAGACCTTCCAGTAGAGCATCCACATACTCTTCATGTCTTACTGGAACTCCAACTCCAGCTAACTCATCCACATAGCCTTTAATCTTTCTCAAGTATTCATCAATTGATTTGCCATCAAGAAAAACTGCCCTCATTGTAGAATGCAATTGACGAGCTCTGGATTTAGTGTGTAGACTGAAATGTTCATAAATCTTGTCTCACACTTGATAAGAATGTTCAGCACCAAGAACACGAGACAAAACCAATTTTGAGAGAGTGTATTGAAGCCAAACAAGAAGAGTTTGGTCCTGAACCTCCAAAGCTTCAAACTCTGGATTAACTTTGTCAAGAATTTGATCACTTTCAGTGAGATATTGCGGCGGAATTACAGGATTGACTACAAACCTCTGCAGTTTATGTGACTTAATAACTGACTCAACATGTTGACGCCAGTGTAAGTAGTTAGAGTCATCCAATTTCTCAGCAACAGAAGTGGGAAATTGATGTGAAACAGGATGTACAGGAGCGGAAGTCATGGATAGACCAACAAATTGAACAAAGAATTCTAGAACTAAAGCGAAACGAACCAAAGTGATCCAAACAATAGCACCAGGACCCGCTCACGAACAATAAAGAAGCCAAAATTGACTCCAAACAAGACAGGCAGTGCCGAAAAGAGAAACCCAAGCAAGAACAAGCAAGAACGAGACCAAACGCAACGCAAAAATAGGATGAATAGTGACGCGATGAACAGGAACGATGAACAGTACACTATGAACAGTGACGCGAACAGGAATGATGAACAATACACGATGAACAGTGACGCGAACAAGAACAAGAAGCAAGAACGAGACCTAGGCTTGCCAAAATGCACAATCAGTGCCAAAAAATGGCTCTTGATACCATTTTAGAGAGAAATGAGAGAGAAGTAGAGAGAGAAATGAACTCTGATTTTATTTCAGTGAAAGTTTTTCTTAACAGTGTTAGTTACAAAAGAGGTTTTTATAACCTCTGTATGAAGCTTCCAGAATACGCTAAGTTCCTAACAGCTTATGCTATTTACACGTGTACAGCAGAAGGGGAGTGCTATTAGCAAAAGCTAACCAGCACTTTACAAAGTGTTATTTTTACTAAATACAATCCTAATACTTTTGTTTTGAATTTAATTTCTATGCAATGTGAGTCTAAAAAGTATTAATGGACTTTGAAGGTAGTTTGTGATTCAATGACAAGTATATAATATGAGACTTTAATTTATAAAATGTAGCATAATAAATAAAATGACTTTAATTTTAAAATAATATGAAAAAAATATGATTAACACAAAATGCACATAATAAATAACTTGAGGCATAACATTATGTTATTCCATGACCATACCTCTGTCCTATAGCGAGTATCGGCTGGTGGAATATTTAGTCTTGCTTTCCAATCTTGGGAACTAATAATAAAGGAAAACCAAAAAAAAATGAGAATTCTCTTTCCTTTTGAAATAACAGAATAACAAGAAAATAGCTTCATCTAGCAGTAAAAGAACAAAACCATACATAGTGATTGGTTATAATTCCAACTTATAGTAAACTCATAATTTCACCAAAATAACTCATAATTAATAATCCTAATAGTTTATGCTTTTGTTGCATGATTGATTCAAATACAATTTCACATTATGTCACTTAAAACCAGAAGGACAGAGCGATGGTGAATTTGATGATCCTAATTTTTTTGTCAAGTCGGGGAATCATTCACTAAACCTCTTTCATTGTCACGTGTAGTATTTTATTTCGTGCACATTTACCTTATAATTTTTAGTCATATGTTGTCACTAATGCAATAGATATAATAAAGAAACTTCTCACACATACTCTAAAACAAAAAATCACCGTTTGAAATGCTTCACAACACTCCTCCCATTTTGCTTGATCTAAGGGTGTTGATTGTCCATGCTTTACTTCTACTATTCTACATTTGAACATCTTAGAACTAAGTTGGATTTGAGGTTTCAAAAGTGCATCTTTCTTGGTTTCAAATTTGGTGTTAAAGGATTGTATATAGTTTTTTATTTATATTCCAGAGAAATTCTTATACCTCTTAATGTAATCTTCCATGACCATGAGCACATTTTTTCATACTCACACAGACCAAATCCCTCACCAAGCATAGTCATAGATTTAGACTCGTTTAAGTTTTTTACTTGATTCATCCCCGCAATTGAATTCTTTTTCGAGGTGCTCCAACTCGAGGCTTATTATTTCCACAAATTCCTCTTTCCAATTGAAGGCCTTTAGTGACTATCCCATCATTTGTTGATCCATCACTAGATTCTGCATCTTTCTTAGCACCTCCCTCACGTTCTTCTTTTGATGCAGAATACCAATGTTTGGATCCAGTATTGTGAGCTTCAATGGCTCAAATACTTGTAACAAGATCTCTTGGTTCCTTTCATCACTCCTCCTTTGTTGGACTGTGACAGTCAGTCTGCTAAACATACTAGGCACTAGCTTTCACGGACACACAAAACATATTGATATAGATTGCCTCATTGTCAGAGAAAAATTCCAACTCTTCCATCTACTCTCAATTAGCTTGCATATTTCTTCATAAAACCCCTTGATATTTCCCCACTTCAGCCACTAATGTTCAAGTTGGGAGTGTCATCCATTCACTCTCCAACTTAAGGAAGTGTTGACCGTTAGAGTATAATGACAAATGTTACCGAGTTATAGTGTGTTTGAATCAGATTCATGGTGAGAAATAATAAATTATTTTTTATAGTGAAGGCAAAGAAGCAAATAGATATTTCTACTTTTTCATGTGATTATCACCATGGTTTTATGGGGTAGAATTTTTTCTTTGATGTAATCCAAACACTATTAATTGTTGTACAACAAGCATATTAGTTACTCGAGTCAGTTACCTACTGTATTGATCTATATATAAGTTGGACAGTGTACCCACTGTATTCATTCTTTATTATGCTATTATGTATAAAATTAAGCAGATTCTTCAATTAGACTAGAATGCCTCATTTCATAATGCCAATAGACAAGAAAACTTCTGTGCGGACTGGTTGGCAAAGCAGGGAGCTTCTTCCTTGGCTCCTCTTCATGTATGGGATTCATTAAGCAATTTTAATGTATTTTAGTTTTGATTGTTTTGGGTGACATGCAGTTGGATGAGAATTCAAAAATAGTGAAGGTGGAGTTCTTTTATGATCATTTTGTTATTCTTGGCTTAAAGTCCTACAAAAAATGGCAATCATCTCAAATAAACACATATGCACACCTTCTTGTCACTAACTTCCACAACTATAAGTCCTCAACCTCTCTTTCTCTCCCTCTAATTTTGTTGCAATGTTCACCACACAATGATATAAAAAAACAGAGAATAACCAAAGCATGAAACTAACCTGAATGTAGTTGAGTATATCAACAGTTGCAACTCTTGATCCACTCTCTCGTTGCCTCCAGACCCACTGATAGAGTTTTTCCTAAAATCAGACACAGCTCACACCAACAAAAAAAATACACTATAAGATATACTACTTTCTCCTCTAATCAAAAATAGAGTTTTCCTGATATACACTATAAGATAAAGTTTTTCCTGATAGTGTCATGCTTGTTAGTCACCTTGGTGAGCTTCAACTTGTTGGCTCTATTCTGGCGAACTCATGGTTCAAAGTCACTGGCTCTGTTGTCATGGTAATTCTTCTCCCACTTCCTCTTTGATCGCCTTTCTTATAAACCAATATCTGTATATTTTAAAAACCAAAAATTAAAAAGTTTATTTATAATTAAAATCTATGTACTTCGTTCATAGGATAGAAAAATCATAGCACATATGACAAATATTTCAAAATCAATAGTTGCTCTCATATCAGTTTAAAAAAAACCGTAATATTGAAAGCCTATATAACCACTTGCCTGAACACAATAACCACAACTTAAATCACAACTTAACATTTGAAAATACATTTAAACCACTTAAACCACATGAACCACAACTGCGAACCACCACGTACCACAAACCCAAACCAACCCATCTCAAACCACTAATCTGAATCAACTATGAACCCGCGCTCAAAATTACCTTCCCTCCCTTTACCCATCATTCTGCGCTCAAATACTACACCTCGCTCGCTCTACCATCTCATAAATTACACTAAATCAAGCAGAAGCATACACAAAAACAAAAGTAAAATCACACGCACGAACGATTATGGGGTGAAACAAAATGAAGGAAAAGAGAAACGAAAGTGAATCTCACAGGACATGAGACACTGTTACCTTATCGAATGGCACTGTAGAATTCTTTCTGCAGAAGCAATGTTGATGAACCCCAAACCACAGGAGATTGAAGATTGAGAAAACTCTTTCGAACCCTAAGTGCTGGAGTTTTGAGTTGCAATTTTTTTTTAAAAAAATAATATATATATATATATATATATCGTAGTCTGTTGAAATATAATTAGAAAATTATATTTAAAATTTTAAAATTAATAACTGGTAAGTGACACACGTGCTTGATGAGGTGTTAGTTTTTTTTTTTTTAAATATAATTTTTTGGGCATTTATTAAGACCATCACAAAAAAACCGCCACAAAATGATGATTTTTTTGTAGTGAATATGGTGCTTCCGTTCACGCCGCCTAACTACACCTTGCACACTCCATGCAATTAACTAAATGTTGTTGAAGCAATTCATGGAAAACAAGGACAAGGGGGGAGGGTAGCTATATCCCTATGCGACCATTGTGGGGTCACCATCAATCACTAATATTTCCTTTGAAGGAGTCACGATGTCCATGTTTGCCTCATGCGAAAAGGAACCTGTGCCAGTAGTAGTATCCTTTGGAGACGTCATTGTGATAGTATGTTGCATGGTGGGGTCACCTCCAATCATAGGGTCCTGTTCCACATCCTTTTTAGAAGTGGTAGCCAAATTCGAACTAGGTGGATCATGTGCATGGTTTTGCACTATAATCTCACCCTTATGCGCTCTCTTGTTCTTACTGGAGTAAAAGGCCACCACTACTACACGAATGACCTTTAACGACACACATTCAATATCGGTCGTTAGATAACCGTCGTCGTTGACTAGGCGGTGGCATTTTTGTAATATTATGCACTTTCCAACGACGGTTATTCAGTAACCCGTAGTTATTTCTTGAAAACAACGACGGTTATAATACAACTGTCTTAGTATCTATTAATTCAAATACGATTTTCATTTCAACCGTGATTTTCCCCAATTTATAACCCTAAATTGCAATTTCTCTTTGAATTCAAATACTCTTCCTCTACTTCGACCTGTTCACCATCGACAATGGCAGCGACAACATTCGAGCCGGTCGCTTCGCTGCCAACTAAGGCGCTTCCATCGCCATCTGCGAGCTTCCTTTCTCCATTATCTCCTATAAAATTCAATTTGTAATCGCAGAACACTAGAACCAGAGTTTGTGTTTTCGTGTGTGTAAGAGAAGAAGAGAACGATGAGTATATGGAACTACATCGTCACAGCTCACAAACCCACCACCGTGACTCAGTCCTGCGTCGGCAATTTCACCAGTCCTCGACCTCAATCTCATTATCGCATATCTACTCATATTCCTTTTCGTTTTCCTAGGGTTTCATCTTTTCTCTTTCAATTTCTTCACCGTTTATGTACCCTTTCACTTGATTTTTTCTTCCAGGAAATGCACGTGCATCGAGATTCACTTGCTTTTCTCCTCAGGGTTTGCAGGTTCTTCCTCTATTCCATTTCACAGGCTACTTGAAGTGAGTGACTTTGCTGTTGTTGTGTTGAAAACACTGCTACTGAAATGGATCGGCGTGTATTAAGTTATTATGTTGCTCTGTTCTGTGCAAGTAGTTGCAAATATACTTTCTAAAGGTACCAAACTTAGGGATTATACAAAAGGAGTTGAAAACGATTTGCGTAAAGTTTAATTGAATTCAATTCAGGTTTATGATCAATTTTCTGAAAATTTTAACAGCTAGTCCATTTTGGTTTAGGTAAGAAAGCTCATTTCTTTCTCAATTTTTTGATTGGGCCTCGTTATTTGCTTCTGTTATCTTTGCTTTATATGTTTTTCCCCACTTTTCTCTAAATAATTTGGAAGAGCACACCAATATTCCCATTTAATAGATTATGATCCATTTGAGAAGTGAAACAGTGTTGCATTGAATTCAATGTAGTCCATGAAAGCATATTGATTTTGCATTGCAAAGCTTTTAAAATTATGGTGAGTTTGGGACTAATTAATTGTTGCTTTCATTGTGTGCTTATTTTTGTTGTGAATTAGTATAAATCCTAACTTTGTTGTGCATGTAAGTGATGAATTTTTTAAGCTTCTTTTTCATAAGTAAGCTTCTTTTTTGTCCCTGCATTATAATAGTATTATAATATCATGTGCCAAAATTTTTAAAAAAAAAAACTTGCCATCTTGTTAAATGAACTTGAAGCTGTGAATAACATATAAGAAAGTGTGGCTTTTGCACTAACTTAGTTTTATTTGAATGGTATAGTATCAGACAAGCAATAGTTTCATTGTTACATTTCCCTCTATTGTCCCTTTCCCCTCTTCAAAATAGCTTTTAACATATCTCTATCACATGATAAAGGGTCTAAGCAATAACCCAAATTTGGTTCTCCTCCATATGCGTTAGTTGCATGGTTGGCAGGTAACTTAGGCTCCATAGTGGCCATTTGGTTGATATTTTAATGGATTTTAATTAGTCTATGATATTATGTGTTTTTATGTATATTTGCTAAGCAATTTAGTCATATTCATCTGTCATTGATGCTATTAATTGAGTTTTACTTACCAGTTTATCAGTGGTAAGAATGGGTATGATTTCAAATATGCAAGGAGATGGACCGACCAAAAGAAATTGGGATATGGCCTACATGAATGTGATAAAGTAATTATGTTGAAAAAATTATGATATTTTTCTTTTCTTATAACCATTCAAATTGGTTTTTATGCTGATCTTTTACATTGTTTGTTCCCAGATATTTGTACCTATCCATATATAGATTCATTGGTGCTTGGCTGTTAGCAATTAGAAAGATAAGAAATTTCAGTATCTGCATTCATTGAGAGGAACAAATGCTCAAGTCATGAAATTTTATGATTAGTTTTTATACTTAAAAAGGCTTTATTCCTCGAACATTGTCCAGTTTAATAGTTTTGCTTCTAGCCAGTGCTTTTTTATTATGGGAGAGGAGGTTTTGTTCAATGTACAGGATAAAGATAAACGCACAAAAATAGAATTTAGGAATGGTTTCCCACTAAGCAATAAATTATTGAATTTCTGAACTATTAGCAGAATGCCAGAATGTTACTAGAAAATCTTGAATAGAAGAATATCTTGAACAATATCTTAGAAAATTAAAACAGGGCATCTCACGTACTGAGAGCATTAGTATTCAGATTCATTGTGTAAGCTAGTGTCTATCCAAATCATGTAATTATAGTAATTAGCAAATTTTATTATGGTATTGATTTCATCAGGAGTAACAATGGGAGATAATAGGGGATAGAAAACCTTCCACACTTGGTCAAGACTGAACTTGGTATCAATTAGTATGGCCCCGGCAACACTTTCCACCAGATCTCCAAGTACCTGTGACATTTATAACAAACACAACAATGTTACAACTTTAAAAGAAGTGCCAGGTATATATGCTTCCAGCCACATGCTTCTGGAATTTTGTTTATTTATGCATGCATGTAGAAAACCACTAATATTTGGTTATATTTGTGTAAATTTGATTTAATTCTAAATCTAATGTTAAATATTTGATCATCAATTTTGCCTTCATTATATTATCCATTTTGCCTATTCCAAGTATGTTATTCAACTAGTTTATTTTATTTGTTTTTCACTCTTACATTATTTTTTTATGCATTCAACTATAATCAATTGACAATTACTTTTACACACCTTAGTCTTTTAATTAGAATTGTTCATTGTATTTTACGTAATTTTATTAATAAGTTTCCTGAAAACACTAATTAAGAATAAATTTATTAAATATTTTTATTGCTAAAAAATTTTGAATTATTTTTATTTTTTAATAATAAGCACTTCTTTTATTATATTCTTTTTACCTTTTTAACTAATACCTTAAAGATAATTGTTATTTGTTAGCCCTTACTTATTTTATATATTGCATAATAATTATGTTAGTATATACTTGTGGAGTCCCCTGCAGTCCCTTGCAAAAGCAAATTTGTTATTTGTGGAGTCCCCTGTTGGAGTTGGATTTTCTTATACTAACACATCTTCTGATCTCACCATATTAGAGGATAATTTTGTGGGTGAGTTTCCTTTACAGAAGATAAATTCTTCTGATTTTGTTGAATGATTAAAGCGGCCATATTTGACAAACTACTTGTATCAGCTGAGGATGCCTACAATTTCTTGGTGAATTGGCTACAAAGATTCCCACAGTTCAAATCCCGGGACTTTTTTATATCAGGAGAAAGCTATGGTGGTTAGTATTTAACTTCACTAAGACATCTTTGTTACATACATTACTAGCATAACCACATTTTCATTGTCCATATTTTCCAGGTCACTATATCCCCTCAGCTTGCAGAGTTAATCTTTCATCGAAATAAAGATGGGAGCAAATACCCCTTTATTAATCTTAAAGGTTTTATTGTAAGTAAATCCTCTCTAATTAGGAAAAAAAAAGGATAAAATTAGATGCAGTTCATGTTTTTGGTTCTATTCTCTAATCAAAATTAAAGTTTTATCTTAGTAAAATGTTGACCTTCAACACAAATTTTTATATGGTAGTTTTTCGAGGTTAAACTTCACTTATGATTAGAGAACAACACACATTTTGTGCAAAATTAAAAACAAGTATGTGATTTTAAACAATTTGAATGGTCTAATGAATGCAGCTTCTGCTATTATTTACAATATGGAAATCTGAAATCTAAATATAATTCCCCTAATTTAATTCTGCAGCTTCTGCTATTATTCCTTCTTGTATATGAATGCTTCATTAATGTCCTAATATGACATGTGACACTTATGTTCAGTTTCATCATATGGTTAACTTCACTAATGTTAACTAATTGATAGAAAGACTTGAAAGATAATGAAATGGCCAAAAGATAAGATAATTTAACTTGGCTTATTAAAATTATATTTTATATTATGCATAGAAATATCTGACATCTCATATTTTCTTAGTTTGAACTATACCATTCGGTGATCATGTGAAGTGGTTTCCTGATTTCACTATTATTTTATGATTTGAAGTCCTGTAAATTTGAGTCTCTATTCACCCTTCTTTTTTTTGCTTGCCTAAATCCTGTAATTTCAACTTGGTATTAGAGTGGTATCATCTTCTTTGACCTGTCCCGTTAATTTTCTTTGACCTTTGTTAGAACAGAAAAATACTAGTTATCATATATTATAATGAAAAAAAAAACAAAAGATACTTTGTGTAAATGTTCATAGGAAGGGATATAAGACAAAAAATTAAAAAGGAAAATCATCAAGAATATGGTTCAAAGTAGTAAATTGAAACTTGAGAGTGATGGACAACCTTTTGTTTTAATTTTATAATAATAATTGATGATGATCTGTGTCTTATTTCAAGTCTCTTACACTTGATGATAAATTGACAAGGTATCCTGGGGAAAAACGCAATGCTCATTGGAGGGAAAACGGAGCTAGAAAGTGTCAGAAAACATAAAAATATGATTGTGTTCTACCTTCTTAGTTTAGTGGTCCACTATAATAGTATGTATTCTTAGTTTCTTATAATATTATTGAGAAAAATGTGAATAAAACTTCAGGATAATGAAATATAAGACCCTAGCATACCACTCTGTTTTCAATGTCTTTAAGAGACCATACATACGGATATTTGAACTTAGCTTTTGATTGATTATATGACAAGGTGTTGCTTACATATATCAGACTTACTAATTCTTGAGGATCAACTTGAAAAAGCTTTATCACAAGCTAGGCAGAGGAAGGTATGTGTAAATGTATAAGTCCTGTGTACACTTCTATATCTTTGGCTTTAT
>PYAF01003446.1:31857-50110 GCA_007407185.1 Glycine tomentella
AGTAAACTTTAAGAAAAACGTTTTATTTAAAATCTTTGTATTATTATTTCGTAGTGTTGATATTTAAACTTTGTTTATCAAGACTGACCCTATTTTGTGTCGTGTGGTTGACACCTGTGATGACCCCAATTTATTTGGGCGAGCAGAAAAACAGTGATATGGATGACTTACAAGAAGAAGGAAGACTGTGTGCTGTTTGCCTGCATTTTGGATGATCTGTATCTGTGTTGTACTAGGGACTATTATGTATTGGACTGTGAATTGGTAATAATGGACTGTATGGTATAAATATGTGAACGTCATAAACTACGTCATTAAAATAACGCATAACCTTTTATGATTTCTAAAATACTTTTCAAAACCAATAAAAATTCATTTGGACTTTCATTCTTTCTATTTTTTCGAAAAAAAAAAAACCCGGAATTTTATAAAATAAGTACGAAATAAAGCAAAGAAGAAGCGGTGGTTACAGAAAGGGTATACAAAAAACCTACACCGTCCTGAAGCATCCATAGTTGAAAGGTACATTGCAGAAGAAGCTGTAGAATTTTGTTCCAAGTACCTTGAAAAGGAAAAACCTGTTGGGCCTCCCGAGTCCCAGCATGACGATAGAGTGGAAGGAATGGGTTCACGAGGGCTACATGTTATAACACCTGGTTTATAGGAATTGCAACAAGCTCATTTGTATGTCCTCTATAACAGTAATGAAGTCCAGCCATACATAGTTCGTCATGAAGCCTTAGTCAAGGAAAGTAATCCAAGAATGACGAAGAATAGGTTGTTGAAAGAGCATAACAAGACTTTCCTGAATTGGTTTAAAGATACAATATTTAGTGATGAATCTTCATCTGAAACAATGAGGAAGTTAGCAGATGGGCTTAAAAGAAATGTTAGAAGTTGGCAGGGATACGATATCAACAAATACTTGTTCTACACCAAACAACAAGATGACAAGATCATAATTCAAAACAGCGGGGTTAACCTTAGGGCTGAGTTGCTTATGTTCAAGATCCGTCTGACGAAAGGTGGTCAGTGGTACTACATGGAAAAACCATTGGTATTAATGTTGAGGATGATGACTCAACCGTTGATACAGGTGCCAGTCAATTGTCGACACAAATACCTAACGTCAACAGAGAAGACGAAGTTGACGATGTTCATGCAAATCGTAATGATCATGATGAAGGAGAATTAATTAACATCACTTAATGTAATTTGTTTTCATTATTTACTTGATAACAATTTTTACAATTTCATAAGTAACTTAACTTGTCAATTAACTTTACTTATCTTTTTGTTTTTAACAGTATCATGACTACACCACCGACATCCCCTCCTTGGCCTGAGTCAGCACCTCCTCTTCCTAAGTCAAGACTTCTTCAGGCTGAGTCAACGCCTTCTCTTCCTGAGTCAGGACCTCCTCATCCAGAGTCAGCACCTTCGCCGTCTACGGTGAAGAAGACCAAAAAAGCAACACGTCTAAGGTCATTGTCTACCAGGCCTGCTGGTGCTCAAAGACCAGTGGCTCATATCGATCCTGCCACTAGGAAGGCAGATGGTCCTCAGGCAAAGAAATTGAGGACGTATCTAGGGATCGTGGCTAGAGACAAGGTTAATGTCACCATTCCTAACTGGAAGAAAGTTCCTACAGCGCAAAAGGAGCTCATTTAGGAGGACATTCAGGTATTACTATTAAATGTTTGATGTCATTGCTTGTAGTTATACAATTTAAATGTGATTTAAATTGTTAATCCCACTTGATTGTAGCATGGGCTGATTTTGATTTATCTGAAGCGTCCAACCAACGGACCAAGAAGAAAATACTGCAGACAGTTAGAGAGCGATGGAGGCAGTTTAAGTCAGATTTGACCTCCAAATGGGTTCTTGCCCAAGGAAAGGGTGGTGATGTCGACCCTGTCTATGACAATATGGCATCAATAAGGAAAATGGCAAAAATTATGTGAGAGTCGTAGAGCCGCTTCATGGGAGGTTAGCTGAGTTGAATTGTTTTACAATTCCATTGATATGGAGTCTTTCAATCACATTTGTTTTGACATCTATCTGTGTAATTCTGATAGGGTGTTAGAAAGAAGGCTCAGGACATCCAGAAGATGAACATTGCCCCTCACGTGTTGTCTCGCGAGGGTTACGAGTTCTTAGAAAAGAAAATTATGGAAGAAAAACAAAAGAAACAATTGGAGGAAGCAACTCGTGATGATAGCACGGAAACCATAGTTCATCTTCCATCCCCTGTGAGACGACACGTCAAGTGAAAGCTGGCTCGCACGAAAAAAACTGGAGAAATTACCATTAAGGCAGCACGTGAGATTGCATAGAGGATTGTAAGTCAAATTAAAAGGATGGTTCCTATATATTTCCTTAATGAATAATTTTGCCTAATGAATGACTAAACTAAGGTTCTACTTATTGTCATTGCAGGCTTCCCTAGATGAGCAATCCACACAGGGTAGCTTTGTCCCTAGTGGATGTAAGGATGTCCTGACTGCTGCCATTGGACGACCAGAGCACCCCGAGCACGTCCATGCTGCCGGAGTTGGTGTGACCATCACACATTACTTCGGACCGGCTCAATCAACCTCTCGCAAGTCGAAGTCAATGGCGCCTGAAGACTTGGATCGCCTGAAAGACAACATCAGGGTGGAGCTGGAGCAGTCGATCACTGAAAGAGTGACGCAACAAATAATGATGTCATTCAGCCAACTGCAATCCCAGATGCAAACCCAGATGTAGTCTCAGGGTGCCATGCCACCTCCAGAGGTTCAATCATGTCTTCTTGGTGCTTGTGTCAGCTCCAAGGGAAGCTGTGTCGATCCCTCGAAAAATGACCCAGACACGGGTGTATCTGACAGGCGTGGGTTGTATGTCGATGACAATTCTCCCCGTCTAGTTGCTTCTGGAAGAGTTTATGAGGGGCCAACGACCGTGCACAACGTCCCTCTTGCCATTGATTAGGTCAAGGTGAGTGTTGAGGAAGTTCGAGATGCTGATGCTCGCATCCCTGTACCCACTGACGAGGTTCAGTTAGTGAGGCAGGCCCTTAACACTTTCCTTGCTTGGCCGACATATCTTGTACAACCTATTTTGCATAAGGTATTTCATTTTTGCCTTTTTTGTTCTCATTTACGAATGATTTGTCTCATATAAAGTTAACTCGGTCGTTCACTTATGGTTGTTAACTGTGTAGGATAGCCAAGAACCCCAGGGACCGGTGAAACCTGTACATAAGTCGGAACATATTGTTGATCCCTTGTACCAGATCGCATTGACCATCCCCGATCTTTTTCTTAGACCCATGCAGGTGCCATGGGACCTAGAGATGTTTGGGGTGCATAATGACAACTTCCCCTTGTACATCAAGCATGAGGATATTTTTGAGATCATCCATGGTGGTCAATGTCTGAACATATCTGTTATACAATTGTGGATTTTGTAAGTTACTTTCAATTGACTATTGTTACATAACTAATTATTTTATATTGTTGCATAATTGACTTTATTTTCAAAACAATAGGCATATGAATGACTCATGCCTACAATCAGATCATCCTGATGTGTATGGATTGATCGAGCCACACTCCATACAGAGATCTGGGCAATCTCAATTTCAAACCGAGGACTATATGAAGAAATGGATGCAGAGTTCACAGAAAGATGTCTACCTTGCACCGTATTTGAATGGGTAAGTAAAAATGTACAGTGTCATTTAATTAATGTATGCAGTATAATAACTTCTTTTTCTCCAATGCAATGCACATTGGCAACTGGTTGTTATATGTCCTAAGGCCAATGTTGTCGTGTGGTTCTATTCGTTGCATAACAGGCCTGATAACTAACTTAAAGGAATTATTAACAGGTAAGTTGTAATTTGTAAGACGTTTATGTTATTTCTATGCCATGAATATGTTAATTGTACACTATGCATGAATGTTTCTCTTAAGCAGTGCTTTGAAGGGAGTCCATGGCATTGAGGGAAATAAATCAAAGGCTACTACTAAATGGATAGCGCTTAAAGTAAGTCTTCTAATAAATCATGGTTTATGTATTCAAAATAATTTTTATTACTATTTACACTAATTTTCGTTTAACTTTGACTATGTTATTGAATTTAGTGTAATAAGCAAAAAGGAAGCACTGAGTGTGGCTATTATGTCATGCATTGGATGTTGACGATAGTCCAAGGAGGCTTCAAAGATAACTGGGACATGGTAATTAATTGCCTAATTCAAAATAATTTTATTTTTTTGACTTTTTTTTGTTTTTTACTTATTAAATTATATTTTATTATGGCATGCAGTATTTCACTGATGAAAGACCACTGGAAGCACAAATTGAAGGCTATTAGGGTTCAATGGGCAAACTTTTATCTTAAAATTAGAGATGACATATTAGGTTAGGTGGTTAAGGGATTGATAAAACAATTGTATAAATTGACACTATTGAATTTTATTTATTATTGAAATATTATTTTATTGTATTATATTCTGAAATTGGTTGGTCTGGTATTTAATTTACAGGGTGAAGAACTGTTAAAATTTAAAAAAATAGACAAAATATTTAAAAAAATAGAAAAAAAATCGATTTTCTAAAGAAAACCAATGTTAACTTATGTAACAACTTCGGTTTTAAAAAAAAATCGATGTTAACTTACACTACAACATCGGTTATCGGAGAAAACCGATGTTGTTACATGACATATCAACATCGATTTTCGTCATAAACCGATGTTGTTACATGAGAGATCAACATCGGTTTTCGTTGAAAACCGATGTTGTTACATAGATAGGGACATTAGTTTTCCAAAGAAAACCAATGTTGTTACGTGAGATTAACATCGGTTTTCGTTGAAAATCGATATTGTGGTTTATGTTAACATCGATTTTCTAAATAAAACCGATGTTGAAGTTGCAGCTCTTACATTTTTTTACGTTTTTATTTATTACATAACGACATCGGTTTTTACTGAAAACCAATGTTGTATACTTTTAGTTAGCATCGATTTTGAAAACCGATGTTAACTTCCACACTTTCAACGTTGTCTGATTCCACATCGGTTGAAAACCGATGTGGAATGTCAAAAATAACCGATGTTGAATGATGTCTTTCTAGTAGTGTTTACTCTCTAAGTGTCAACCCAAACATGTTTGTCTGTCCTCCGTGTCAGCCTTATTACAGGAGCGCGGACGTCAACAATAGTGAATATCTCCTTACCAACAGTATATTCATTATGCCTGGTCATTGAAATTGGTGCAACCACCTTATCTCCTAACATCTCTCCTCAACAAACTGTTACTTATTTGTAAATAACAATATATATCTAAGGTACACATTATCTTTTATTTAAATTATATAATTGCATGTTATTATGTTATCTTATCAACATTTACTAACAAACAAAGGCCCAAAGTTCATACTCTACGCTATAAATACATGTTCTTTCTAAAATTTTACTTGGGGTTGAAATCTATTCACTATTCACTCCACATACATCACTGTCCACTCATGGTGGACACCCCTCCGAGATATTCTTGGAAGCCTTTCACTCACTCTCACATACTCAATTATTCTTATTCTCCAATAATTGATGTATTTACTTGAGTGTCGGAGTACTTTTTCTTTGTTTTGCAGGTCTTCTCCTTAACAAAAATGATTCACCATCCGACGTGTAAAGCTTAGAACCCATTAGTCATCATATATGGAATCTCTAGATTTGGTAAGAATGCACATTATTCTGCACAATTGTTGGCTTTGCTTGGGGATGAAGCTACTTTTATTATTATTTTATAATTATAATTATAATTATTTTAATTGGTTATTAATTAAATTAAGTTAATAATAATATAGTAATAATAACCCATTTACCTTATTTTACATTTAGCAATTTTTTTATATATTCCTTCCCCCGAAAACTAAGAAACATAGTATGGTATGCGTAAATTAAAATCGTAGTCGTAGGTACGAGTGAACACAACCCTTCAGCATCATGAAATCATGGTTGCCTATACAATGACGAAGAAAAGCGTAGTAAATAAATGATAGTTGTATCTTGACTTCTTTTTTATAAAATACATTACTTATTTGATATTAAAAGAAATGTTTGGAAAATGTTTTATATAATTTTTCTTCCGATAATCTTGATAAATTTGGGAAGATTCTTGAATCTTTTGACAAAATAATAATAATAATAATATAATTTTATTATCATTGCTTGATCCCCAAGCTAAACCAACAAGTATGCAGAATAGAGTGCTCATCGTTGTTCTTGTCCACAAATTATAAAACCAAAATAACTTTTTCAGATATTTATTAGGCCATTGACCAATTCACCGCTTTACATTCCGAGAAACAAGGTGAGTATGACTAATAAGCTTAATTTAAGGGCAACGTGTTTATTCAAAAACGAAACATATTTGATAAATAAAAAACATGAAACATTAATTCTTCTTCAATATAAATAAGAAACAATTGTATAAAGGAATTTTAAAATAATAAGAATTTAGAAGTAGCTTTTTAAATTTTTATTTTATCCATACAGTTTTTTTCTTAAAATTTTATACATCACATGAAAAACTTTTAAAAATATAATAAACTAATATTTTGTAATTTAAAATAAATGCAAAATTTAATAAACGTATTATCTTTTTATATATATAAATAAGTTATATTTTAATATTTTAGTAGATTGCATGTGTATTGTAATTTTTTAATTATTATACATTTAAACATTAAATAGAAAGTTAGTTAGCCTGATGCACGACTAAATACATTTTAAAAAACTTAAATCTGATCATATTTAATTGAATTATTTTTAAATCAGAATTTAATTTTTTTTCGTTAAATAACTTAAGTTAAAGTAAAAATCGAAAAAAATAGATTATAAAAAAATAGATAAAAAATTTAATTTACTGTCTAAAAAACTAATTTATACTAGTATTATTTATCGTCTAAAAAATTGTTTATTTCATGACACAGGGACTGAGAACTATAACCGATATTATATTGACCGCAAAATCATTAGGTTTAAAAGCAAATAAAAATAATTAATGATGACACGAAAAGCTGAGAGTTCCTTGGTGACCAAGCATGTGACTTTTATCTCACTATCTGAAAATTGACCTTTAATTAAAAATCATATATAATCAATTAATAAACTATCAATATTCTAAATTACTGGAGTATATATCTCTAATGAATCAGCGAGTATATAGTTTTAGTACAAAATTAAAAGAGCAAAACTAAAATTATTGGTAGTCCTAACAGCTTATACTAAATAAAACATTTCCCTTAAAAAACAGCTTATACTAAATAATGGATTTTGTTGCTGTTAAAGCTTATTTAAAGTCATTAACAAATTTGATAAGTTTCTTCCAATTTACTAGGAAATTAAGGACGATGATATTTATGGATATTTAATCAACTGATATTTACATATTTACAGGAAAAAATAAAAACAAATCACCAGACAAAACTGAAATTAGAAACAGAACATGCTATAAAACAGATTCTGTTCCAAAAGTTCTCAATATCTCATGCTCTTTCTTTCTTGGCCTTTGGCTTTTCTGCCGCCATGGAGTACGAGAGAAAAACCATCATCACCAAACTTGTGAAATCATCCAAATTCCTCCCCAAAGTTATTCGCATTTCGGTGACGGATCAAGATGCCACAGACTCTTCTAGTGATGAAGGAGAACATGTCAGAGTGAAGAAAGTGGTTAACGAGATAAAGATTGTTTGTGTCAACAACAAGAAAAGACACAAAAATCACGACAACAGTAGTTGTTACTATGCAAATGCAACCAAAGAGAACCAAAGTCCCAGACCACAACAACAAAACATTAGTCCATTAAGTGAGGTCGGCTACATGAATCAGAAACAAAATCTCAGACAGCACAAGTTTCGTGGCGTGCGGCAACGGCCCTGGGGCCGGTGGGCGGCTGAGATAAGAGACCCTACGCGGCGGACGCGAGTGTGGCTTGGCACGTTCGACACGGCTGAAGAGGCTGCCATGGTTTACGACAAAGCCGCTATTAAATTCAGAGGCGCTGAAGCCGTCACCAATTTCATCAAACCGCTGGTGAAAGATCACGAGTCAGTGTCCCTTGAATGTGACACTGTTGTCAACGGAACGAGTTCTGCATGTGCTTCACCCACTTCTGTTCTCGTGTTTCAGCCTTGGATAGAACCATCGTTATTTGAAGAAACGTTCAAAGAAGAAGATGTGTTTAATGGGTTAACTACTGATGGTTATTGTGATGATGGGTTCTTGTTTTCCAATGAAGCACTATGTGATCAACCTCTTCCTACGACGTTTTGTAATGTTGATTGCATTGATATTCCGTTGGATGAAGATCTTGAGTCATGTAAATGGGACGTAGATAATTATTTCAGTCATGATGCTTCATGGAAACAATGAATTAAAGATGTGGATTGCTAACAAACTGGTTGGAAGTGAGTAAGAATTTTCTAGGTCTGCTTGAGGGGACTGAGTGAGTAAGTGTTAATTTATGACATCAGTTTTTAGAGGAAAAAATTGCATATTCGTGTTTAGCATATTCAAAAAGTTGTTTGTTTATCTATGTTCTATGAAGGAATTTGTAAATAAGCAGACTACAGTGTTCTTAACTGTCAACTCCCAAGTTTTGAATTTTGTTTTTGTTGAGATATTTTTGTTGAGGCATCGTGATACATTTTTTTTTTTTTAATTTAAATAGTGCCCAAGATTTTGAACCAACCATATTGCACTTAGCTTAAAGTGAGTCCATGTGTCAAGTTCAATGGTTGGTCACCTTAGGCACTTCATGGCCACACATATTGCATCTTGCACTCTGTTTTTTTTATGTTTTGGATGATGGCCAACAAATAGCATTTTCATTGGCAATTAAAAAAGTCAAATGTTTTAATTTTATAGAAAAAAATGTTAACAACACATTCTCTAACATTCCTTTGTTATTGTTAACATAGTTATGTTGAAGTCACTTTCTAATGTATCTGCCATATTTGAAGGACCACATATAAGCCTCAATTCAAGGCTTGCATTGACAATTTGATTTTGGTACTTTCGAACATCACATCTTGAAACAGAGGCATGTTAGTGGGTGTGATTCACATGGAACTTATCTTGAGTTATATTTTTTTTATGTGATTATCTTGAGTTTAAATATAAGGTCGAAATCCCATGACCCTTTTGAAACTTAAATTATTACCCATTAGTTAAAAGTTTCATAAAATCATGATTAAAACCAGTAAAGTGTGTTTGGATGAGATAAATTAAAATTTTAAAGAATTTTAAATTCTAAGAATTTCAAATGCTTTAATTGAAATATTTTCATTTTCTAAATTTTGTGTTTGGATAAAGAAATTAAATATCTTCATTTTTAAAATTTTATATTTGAATAAAGAAATTGAATTTTCAGCATCATTCATGGTTAGTGAACAAGTGTCGTCACACGATATGATCAGGATTACTCTCTGACGCCACCTCACCATCGCTTCCCACCACCAGATTTGCAAACTCTAACGGAAAATTCTCTTGCGCCACTACCAACTGTTACTTCCGGAAAGTACAATGCATTAGCAGCGATGTTGATCATCGCGAAGGACGACACTATCAACAGGGCCAACGGGTTAGACTTCTACGACGTGAGTTTGGTAGATGATCACAACCTTCTGATGTTGATCGTCACCAAGGACGACACTAGGGACTAGTGCAACACCATCAGTTGCCTCGTTGACCTCAATGGTGGGTGTCTAGTGGAGCTGAGGGTGTGCATTCAAATGGCAGCTGCGGGAGTGTGGCGTGCCAGAGCGCGTGCGAGCGTCTATAGAAGAATTTAAATTCTTCATAAAAAATATCCAAACAATGAATTTTAGATTAAAGAATTTTACATTCTCTGATAAATTATTTTCATCAATTAAAATTCTCTATCCAAATGAACTCTAAAAGTGTAATGACCCTTTTGAAACTTAAATTATTACCAATTAGTTAAAAGCGTAAAAAATCATGATTAAAACTAGTAGAGTATAGTAAATATTTAGAAGCTTAATTGGTTCAAGTGATGAAAATTTTGATTTTCTTTAAATAAAGGTTACGAATTTATCCTACTCAATTCAAAATAGTGAAAATTCAATGTGTTGTATGAAACTATGAATAATTAGCCTTTTCCTTCTTGAAATCTCACACGAATAAAGTATTAGGGTTTCATGTTCACCCAATTGACAAATTCTAATCTCGTGTCTGTACTGAAAAGGTGTTTACTAAAAGGACCAATAACATGCTTCCATCATTAATTTGGGTTTGATATTTGTTATTTTTGAGCATGACCTTTTTAGAACACAGGCATGCAATTCTTGCACTCCAATCTATTTTTTTGGCAGAAAGTTGACCAGGCTTTGAAACATCACACTCCCTTTGTCCATAACAAGCAAGTTGTTGCAATTTCATGAAGAAAGCAACTTAAGACACTCTTTCAATATAAAAACATATAAAGACAATAGCTACTTCTAGGATCCTCCCTTTTAGCTCACCCTTACCAATGAGTGTTTGTCTGAAGAATTTAAGTTTTGTGGTTTCTAGAGTCTTGGACAGAACACAGAGATATGTATTCAAGCAGGTGTACAATCAATGTTGTTAAAAAGTAGTGTCAACGCAGAAACGGTGAGGGTGAGTAAAAACGTAAAAACGTGAAACGTAAACGAAACGGAAGAGTTTAATACATATACTAAAATAAGTCCAAAAAATACGAAAACTGCAGAAAGAAATAACATGGTGCAAAAAGTAACTTGTCTGGCCCAAATACATAAGCACACATCTTCTTCCTTTTCCTTTTCGTGTTCACTCACAGCTTCAACTTGACAGCACACAGCTTCTTCCTTTTCCTTTTCGTGTTCACTCACGGCTTTAACTTGACATGTCCCCTCCATTGTGACAGATGCATGTATTGAGAGGGAGAGTATTCACCTGAATTTGGTCTCCAATATTGACAATAAGACCAAGCAACAGAGCAAGAAGACCAGCGCCGCGCACCCAGGAGACGGAGCTCGGAGAAGGAAGATCCGAAGATGACCAGCACCGTGAACCCACGATGACGGAGCAGGGGAGCAACAGGACCAGCGCGCCGCACCAGGGGGAGAACTGCGTAAAAATCTCTATCCCTACCCATTTAAAACCCCTTTTGTTTTTTTTTTTTTAAACTGAGTCAACTTGGTAAACTCGCTGAGTCAACCGAGTTTACCGAGTTGACTGGCCGTTTCAACCGAGTCGACTCATTTTCCGTTTTTACCTCCATTTTAATACGTTTTTTGACTTAAAAACATAAAAACATGCGTTCTAACCGAGTCAGCTCTACGTTTTAACAACACTGTATACAATCACTATTTAAGGGTCAAGGCAATGAGTTATAATTTTTTTCTATAATGTTTTTCAATTAAGGGCCTTTGCCAAACCATGTATAGACATCATAGTGTGTTGATCCAAATGATTCGTCAATATTACAATAAATTCCTATTTGCGATGTTGGTATGGTTGTTATTCACATAATATACCTTTTATATATAGTAGTACTTCACTTACTACCTTCCATAATTTGTCTTTCGTAAAGACCATGCACATGGAATTCTTCAAAAGGTCACACGCATAATAGCAAAGCTGATACCTTTATCTTTTTGAACACCACTAGAAATACGTACATTCTACCATGTGTAGAGGGCTTTGTTCCAAAAGAATTGCTAATGTACACCAACCACTCAAATATGTTAAGAAGCTTGAGAAAATGAGTTTAACATTACCTTTTAATAATCACCCAAATTAAACTTTTGGAGTCAAATTTGAAGGTATCTTTAAAAGTTTTGGTCTTTTGGACAGAGACTAACTTTTGAGGATTTAGTCACAATTTAAACTATTCACCCTATTTTAACATACTTAAGTTAATATTAACAACAAAACATTTGACTTATTTAAATGCCAATGAAAATGCTATTTGTTGACCATTACACACTACAAACATTGTACCCGAAAAAGCTAAAAGTTCAACATTCAGTGTGTATGTGTGGCTGTGAAGTGCCTACGGTGGCCAACATTTGAACTTGAAACGTGGACTCAACTTTAACCTTAGTGCTTGGTTGGTCCAAAATTGCATAACGTATGTCAATGCCTAGTGAAAAATATCCCACAAGAATATCAAAACATAGGAGTTAAAAACCCCACAGTTTGCTTTGTTACAAATTTATCCATCGTGAAGAAGGATATAGAAACAATTTTTTGAATAAACTATAAACACAAATTTATTTTTCGGTATAAAGCCATAAATTAACCCACAGTCCTCTCAAGGAGACTGAAAAACTAAACCAGAAACATAAAAATGAATCATTTGATAATCTAGGCAAAAGAATTTCACCCTTGTTAGAACTCAACAGTCCAACTCCAATTCTACGTTCCCTATCAAAAAGGAAAAAAATCATATCAATTTACCCTCAAAGCAGAGTTATTCAAACCGGATCGGGCCGATCAATCCACCGGTTAAACCGGGAATTGGTAGCGTAACCGGTCCAGTTCTATCATTGAACTGGTCATGTAGTTGATCCGGTCAAACTCGATCAAAACTGGTCGGTCGGACCGGTCTGGTTTTTTTTTTTAGATAATTAGATGTATTTTTTTGGATTTTCTTAAAAAATTTAGATTATTATCAATAATTATTTTAAATTTTGGAGTACGAATGAACTTTTATTATTCAAATAATGTTAGTTATATACTTATATATAATAGATACATATATAAGTTTAAATTTTTAATATATATCAGTTCAAACCGGTTTAATTACTGACCCATCAGTTGAATCATTGAACCACTGACCCATTATCTTCACCAGTTCAATTATCAAACCGGTTTTCAGAACGTTGCCTCAAAGTACATAGAAATTATTAGTGGTGTTTTTGGAACCGCTTTGAGAGGCCCATTTGACGTGAAAATGATGGAGAATTAAATTAATGATAGGAAAATTTTGATATATGATGATGGAAGGTTTACTTAGATTGTTTTGTTCTTCACGTGATGAAAATGATTTACAGGCATACACATGGGAGCATTTCTCTATGGACAAAATATGTTTCTTGTTTTTATAAATTTTTCATGTATATACAGAATTTTTTTTAGAAGACTTCCCAGATTCCGGTGGATGATTGAACACAGCTGCGGGTGGGGGTGAGATGAAGAAGATAGGGATAAATTTGTAATTTTTTTCTATTTATTTGTTAAAAAATATTTAATTTTGATCTGAATCATTGAAATAATTTAATAATAAATATAAGGGTTAATAATAATGGTGGTTCACTCATAAACCATTTGATAAACTTCTTCAATCTAGAAGTCGCCATAAAATATTTTAAATGAGAGCACTTCTTAAAGAAATAAGAATAAATAATAATAACCATCAGATTAAGCTTACAAATAATTAACCGTGGTGATTAGAATCCAAGTTTAAAAACATTTAATAAATGTAAAAAAAAAATTGTCCTCCTACCATTTTTTCCTGATTCCGTCCTTGCTCAATACCTTACTAAGAGTCCTTGTCTGCGTAACGCAGTCATTTAAAAAAAAAAAAAAAGAAAAAAAGATTCTCATTCTATAGGCACACATACTCTCACAACATGCATGGTCCTTACATCAATAAACTCATCTCATGACTCATGGTGCCAAGTTAAGATTCTACTCCAAGAAATTCAGCAGACTTTTCTCTACAATTTGATTAAAATTTAGCATAACATTATTTATCATGCTAATACAAAAGGTGTTTGTTCACTTCTAATGAACGAAACCTTACTATATAAAAAAAAAACATACACATGATTATTTTTTATATATAATTTTTACTCACAAAAGCAAGCTTAATTTAGAGATCATGAACACCTCCCCAAACATGGCTTCACACTTATAAAATCGTAGACCAATTACAATAATTAAGCATAGTCATGGCATCTAATATATGTTTAGTTCTTTGTACTTGAATTCCCTCAACCGCAACACAGCTAGCAGCCACATCATCGATAATTGTAACAACGAACTTCGTGACAGTTTCGTTGTTGCTCATTTTGTCTTCTACTCCGAGCTTTTTCATATGAACCTATAAAGTAATATATATATAATTAAGAATATATTTTAATTTTATCATAAACCATTTAATCCAAAATTGTTTATTATCTAACATACCTTCTGGTGTAGAGTTATTTGATCCATGTTCAGGCCAAGAGGGATTCCACGATCTCACATGTCAAACTATGATTACCCTTTGTTAAGAGGACAAAAAGGAGGACTTGCAAAACAAATGACTCTGACACTTAAGTAAGTACGTGAGTTAGGTGACAATGAGAGATGAAAAGGGTGAGATATAACATAGAGTGGAGTAGGAGTTGCGGGATCTTGTTTGTAGGGGTTGTTACAATGGTGTAACAACCCTTGTAGATAATTACTAGCTTATAGATAATAACTTATATATAATGTGTATCTTATGGATAATTGAGTACCTACCACTAGATAAAGAGGTTACAACATTATCGTTAATATTCAAATAGTGAGGTATTACAGATAACATGTTCAGCCCAGTAGCCCGGCTGCAAAGGGTGAGGTGTCCATGCTCTTGTGTCAGGGATGACGTGCGTACTAGAATGCCAAATCCCTTGCCACGTATTTTGTGACCCTAGACAACACATAAGCCCCCAAGCTCTGAGCCAACTTGCGGGAGAAAATGTTATCTGGTGTCGAGGGTAGTAACCTTCACAACTAGGAGAGTCGTGAGTTTGTCGAGCCCCTGAGTGTGGACAAATTTTGTCCAATGTCGGTGGTGATAACCTCGACAAGTGCGAGAGTTACAAGTTTGCCAAGCTTGTCAAGCCCCCAGCCTGAACAAGTGTTATCCAGGCTGGTGTTGTTAAGTCTCCCAAGGAGGACATTCTTTTTGTTCTACAGGCAAAGTCAGACATGTTCGTATTGGACAACTTTTCCCTTTTCTAACCATTAGATGATGCATTGAAGAAAAATGTTTCATTTGTCTTTTGTCCCAGGCGAGTGCGACTTAGCCGCAGTGTTGGATAGCCATCATCCTTTCCTCGAAGATGTTGAAGAAGAGGAACAGGACCTCAAAGGTCAGATGTTGAAGAAGAGGAACAGGACCTCGAAGGCCCTCACCATGGCCCAACTATTGGGGTGGAGTTGGGAGGGGACTACATTCAAGTGCTCAAGCACAATACATTGAAAAAAGTTCAAGTGAAGAATTAAACCAAGAAACTCAAAGAGGCACCGATACATGAAAAAGAAGGGCAGATAACCTAGCCCCACCCTCAGAAAGGGAAATTCATCACTCCCACAAGCCTAGATGACCATCTTGCAGGAGTTCTTAGTGTTTGCCAACCTAAGTTGATGCTGTAGAGTAGCGATGCTCGCCACAGAGTTAATGGAGGATTGATATTTAAAAACATCGTTCCTCACCTACTCACAGCCAGTGATGCGAGGAAGGGACAATGGAGACCCAACACTTTGGCTAAGTCGCACATGGGGGAAGCCCTAGCGTCCCTGCCACCACTTTTTCTCGCTCCTCCAGAAACAGATGGGGGAAGAATCATGCTGACTTGCACAGGTTCCCCATCAAGAGAAGCGAGAGAAGGTTGTACCCTCCTACGGAGGCAAGAAGTACCTTTGACAACATTGCATGAGTCATCCTCCTCTTAGAAGAATAAGACTCGTTGTCAAAAGCTCCACGGTGAGTCTGCTCCTCTGAGGAGCCGTCAATTGAAATAACCTCTCGGTTACCAGGGATTGCTGAATCGAACCCTTGGAGTCCCTACCTTAATACCCATGGCGGAGTCGGAAATGAAAGACATGGCAAAGGGAATGAGTACCTTAAAGACAAAGAAGACAGTTGAAGGGGAAAGGGAAATTGGGAATTACAAGCAAGAAGCAAGGACAATTCTAGGAGAGAGATTAGAAATTTAGAGTGGCGATGATCAAAAAACCAAACCTCCACTCCATTTAAGTGGAGGTGCGACTCTTCGGTAACTAGCGGGAGCTAAAATGAAGCCCTGAAAGTTTGCACAATGATGCAGCCCCACTTACCCACGAACCGTGTCTCCAGTATGTGCCCCTTCCATGAGTGACACGTGTGCACGAGTACCATGTGCAACTTTGCCACAGTGCTAGGTGAGTGAGAAGAAGTGGTGGCAGGGATGCTAGGGCTTCCCCCCATGTGCGACTTAATCATAGAGCTAGGTCGCCATCGTCCCTTCCTCGCATCATTGGCTGTGAGTGGCTGAGGAATGATGTTTTTAAAAATTGATCTTCCATTAACTCTGTGGCGAGCATCGCTGCTCTATGACATCAACTTAGGTTGGAAAACACTAAAGACTCCTGCAAGATGGTTGTCCAGGCTTGTGGGAGTGATGAATTTCCCTTTCTAAGGATGGGGCCAGGTTGTCGGCCCTTTTTTTTCATGTATCAGTGCCTCTTTGAGGTTCTAGGTTTAATTCTTCCCTTGAACTTCTTTCAATGTACTATGTTTGAGCACTTGAATGTAGCCCCTCCCAACTCCACCCCAATAGTTGGGCCATGGTGAGGGCCTTTGAGGTCTTGTTCCTCTTCTTCAACATCTGACCTAGTGTGTCAGTATTTTTGTATTTTTTTTCCAAATGAAATTGCCAGGCAAGATAGGTTGGGTTTCCTTGAATAGCGTATCTAAGAAGCTATTCGATTTTGACTTGAGTGTGTTCCATCGCTTCAAGGACTATTTCTTCAAGGTCCTGGCTATTAACGTCATGGCTGATGGGTTGCCATTGATGTTCCACGGGGACAAGAAGCCTTGCTTCCCATTCTACTAGTAGTCAGACCCCACCAAGTTCAAGTCTTTTGACGAGGATCGACTGACCCTAGTGGAGAGGGTTGACAAGGCCATCTTGGAGCAACTGCCGGCCTTGCGATGCGTGGGCCATCTTGTCCCTTCCCTTAGTGGATGATCCTCTCGCTGCCTTGGACGGTAAAATATTTTGCCTTGTCTTCCTTTGTGTCTGCTTTTGGCTTGAATTAACACTTTCTTTGTTTTGCTTGTTTTGCAGGTATAATGGGGGACTTCAATTGGAGGCTCTTGGTGAAGCAGGTCATACCTGTTGGTGGGACTATGCCACCTTTCACTGTTGACCCTAGATTTTGGCACCTAGATTTTGTTATGTGTATGATAACAAATGTTGAATCACTACAAAACAAATAAAACTACGCTAATTTTGTAACACAAGATTAACCTAGGTCGACTCATAGATACGATTAATTTGGATCCAACTTGAATTCATTAATAAACAACATGGGGACTTTTATCGAATAGTTTGCAGACAATGAACAAAAAGTGCAAAAAACACAAACTAAAATTGAAGAAAAATGTACAAACTGACATAATTGATAAAAGATCTTCTAAAACAGATTCAAGATTATCAATCCAATTCACCAAACCAAGCAATGCAGATTTATCATAGTTCTCAGATCTCAGATAATGATCATATTATGAAGGTTCATTCAATGTCATTAGAAGTAGTTCAATCATATTAACTCCTAAATCAATTGAAATCACAAACCAAATTGAAATATCATCCAAACAATCTGTGATTAAAATTCAAAATTAGGATATGAATCCATAACCTAATCCGTTTTCAATCCTAAACACATTCAAAATAATGAAAATCAAACACAGGATTAAAGAAGAAAATGAAAATTCACACAGAAATTGAAATACCAAACCAAAACTCAGGCAAAAGAACCAAAAGGGTGTTTTTTTAAAAAATATTTACCGATAAGGTGCATTTTCAAAAATATTTTCAAATCCGGTGCAGGAGGGCCTTTTATTTACAAATCTGGTACACTGCAACATGCTTGGATCAGGCATGTTGCAGTCAACCAAATTTCTATAAATAGCACCCCCTGCTTCCCAGTTCCTTCGTGTATTGGCTTTCCGTGCTTTTTTTCTCTTCTAAACTGCCATCATTCTAGTGTTTTTTAGTTTTTTCAGAGATTTTTTAAGGTGTTGTGAGTGACCAGAAACATGAGTTCAAGTGGAAATTCAGTTCGCATTGTCTTATATTGGAATGGAAGAAAGTATCAAGGCCAACAGGGTGTCATGTTTGAAGGGGAGACACGAGGAACCTCTGTGAGACGCACGTCAACCCTGACTGAATTGCATGAGAAGATACGACAAAAATTACGTCTGAATAG
>PYAF01003446.1:53814-82432 GCA_007407185.1 Glycine tomentella
TCTGAGTTTTCGAACAAGCCTTGTGAAAATCACTTTCTGAGTATTCTTAAATCACCAAGGCACATAAGAAACAAAAATTCTTAGTAGATTCAAGAATCATGAAGACTTTCATTTGTTGAGTCATCTACTTCATGAGAAGCTTTTGTTGAAGCATTTTTTGTCAAAAGATTTCATCAAGAAAGATCATGACATTCATTCTCAGTCTAGTTTGATCATTTAAATCCGGTCATTGCATTGAGGGTATTGACGTGATATCTTTCTTAAATCAATTTCATTGTTGTTTTGATTAAAACTGTATGTTTTGTTGTTGTTTGTTCATATAACAAATTGTAATCTTTAAAGCATTGCTAGATAGGTTTCTAGTGGGTAGAGCAGAGAGGGGATTTCTGGTTCTTAGATCTTTTGAAAAGTCTATAGGTTTAGATTTTGAATTTTACCTAGGGAGGGTAGGAGAGATCTTTGTTTGCTTGTAAAGATACTGTATTTGTTACAGTGGAAACTCTAATCAAGGCTGATTAGAAGTAAAACTGGATGTAGCCTCCGGGG
This sequence comes from Glycine tomentella, assembly GCA_007407185.1. Classification (NCBI taxonomy): domain Eukaryota; kingdom Viridiplantae; phylum Streptophyta; class Magnoliopsida; order Fabales; family Fabaceae; genus Glycine; species Glycine tomentella. The sequence continues at coordinate 54,361 of PYAF01003446.1, forward strand.
TTGAGAGGTGAACTAGTATAAATCTTGTGTGTAGTTGTATATTGTTGTTAATATTCATATTGTTCTTGAAGTATTATGCTTGTTCATATCACAAGATTGGTCTGATTGAGATAAAAGTTATTTTTTAAAAGTTAGATTTCTTATTGGGGTAAGATACGATCCTTCTTTCAAAGACTTCCGTTGTAATTAAAATTTGTTTTAAATTTTAAAAACTCTAAGGTAAAACCAATTCACCCCCTTCTTGGTTATTTGCATAAGTGTTCATTCTATTTTCAATCATATGTTAAGCTATGCCTTTTCTAGATCCCAGAATTGAATATTTGTTGGTTCAAGCTGGGTTTTAGATGTTGCAAAGCTCAGACAACATAAAATCGACAACGCTTTGGTGATTTCTTTGGTAGAAAGGTGGAGACTTGAATTACACATGTTTTTATCTCCAATTGGTGAATGAACAATTACTTTGGAAGATGTTACTCTTCAACTGGTTTATGTGTTTATGGAAAACCAGTTACTGTCCCAACATATTATGATTGGGAACAAATGTACGTAAAATATATAGGTGTTATTCCCCCAAAGAATGATGCACTATTGGGATCAACACTAAAACTAAAATGGTTAAAAGAAAATATGTTGACTCTCCCAACAAAACCCACACCACAAAAATTAGCAGCCCATTGAAGGGAATACATTTTAGGACTAATTGGTAAGGTCTTGATGTCAGACAAGTCAGGAAACAAAGTTCACTAGATGTATCTACCTTTGTTAGCATATCTTCAACTGGCTTGACAGTATAGCTGGGATTCGACATGTTTAGCAAATTTGTACAAAGAAATGTGTATGACAATTTATCCATCATCCAAAAAAATGGGTGGATATACAATGTTGTTGCAGCCTTGGGCATCGTATCACATGCCATTAATTCAACCAAAGGTTGAGCGCCAATCGTTATATCCACTTGCAACTAGGTAAATAAAAATTTATCACTCAAAAAAAGACCATTTTTTGTATTGTATTTGACACTAACATATTACATTTCACTAGACGGAGTGGCAGGGCGCTAGGATTTTTTGGAATCCCACGCAATGATGTTATAGGCTACAGACCAAGATTTGATAACATGCGTAACGAGGAGGTTGAACCATTTATTGATGCTTTATTTATTCAAACGTCAATTACATTGTTTTCTAAATTATTAACGCAAATTATTTTTTAGTTCTATTAGATGCCTTATAGAGGGTTTGAGTCATTTCTACCAAAACATGCATACAAAGATTCCAAAATATAGAGTTCTTGTGTCGCTTTAATTTGTTTACTAGTGGTAGTATGTCAGCAAACTGACAGGGACATGCTCCAATTTGGACTTTGTCAAGACACACAAAATCCACCGCATAATCTTAACAAACTCCATCATACTCACATGAAAGGGAACAATGACATAAATTGGGCAGAGGAGCATAAACAATGGATTTCAATTTGGAAGGAAAGAAGCAAATGTGTTAATTGGTCAACCTATTCAAGGACATGTTGAACATATGAGTCAATAGATGAACTTGTACTGAGCAAATTCAAAATTTTGCCTAACACGGTCTATAACTCATTCAAACATTGTTGTCACATCTCGTTCAGCTCTAAAGATGGAAACTGAACAACATCCTTCACCACAAAGCCCACCAATTGTTGCCAACAAGCATGATGAAGGACTACAACCACCTCCTATGAATTCACGCCACAACAACATCATCATCAATATTATGGGTATAATTGATAACGATTGTCACATTGCTTCAAAACAATTAAACTATGCTAATTCTGTAGCACAGGATTGACCTAGGTCGACTCAGAGACATAATCAATTTTGTTCCAACTTTAATTCACTAATAAACAATAGGGGTTTTGTCGAATAGTTTGGATGCGATGAGTAAAAATTGCGAAAACACAAACTATAGTTGAAGAAAAATATAGAAACTGGCAGAATTGATAAGAGGTATTGTAAAATAGATTAAAGAACATCAATCCAATTAACCAAACCAAGAAATGTGAATTATCATAGTTCTCAGATAATGATCTAGTTATGAAAGTTCATTTAATTTCATTAGAAGCAATTCAATTGAATTAACTCCTAAATTAATTGAAACCACAAACCTAATTGAAATATCATACAAATAATCTGTGATTAAAATTCAAAATTAGAAAATGAATCCATAACCTAATCCATTTTCGATCCTAAATACATTCATAATCATGAATCGAGTAGAGGATTGAAGAAGAAAGTGAACATTCACACAGAAATTGAAATATCAAACCAGAACTCAAATTCTCCTTACTTAGACTGGATCCTTGGATTGATTGATTGTTTAGCCTTCTATGATCATCATTAGTAGAAGAGACACAAGATTAGTGCATGAAAATGGAAGAACAAAAATGAAAATGAAGAAGAAAGCTCAAGAACAATGAAGAACAATTAAGAAAAAATGAGAGAAATTTTAATTCTGGAAACTTCTAAAAGAAATTACAAATTCTATTTTGGTAAAATGAAGTGTAAAAAATCTAAATGAATAATTAAAATAAAATATAGTGACTGAGTTAGTAGGAAAGGATGAGCCATGATTAGGCCCATCTAATCTAAGTAATTACTAATTACACCAGTTCGCAATTCAAAACTCAAGTGGAGACGTTCTGACTTCCAAGCCTAAAATAACCCTCCAAATGATAGAATTGGCCTTGGCTTATCTCTGATAAAATTGTATATCTTTTCCTTATCTTTCTAGGGACTACTCATATGCGCTATTTGGAGTTCTGTAGAGCTCTGTAGGTCCTGCACAAAAAAAATAGGTCAAGTAAGCAAAAAATCCGAATATAAGCAACAATTATCAATTAAGCCCACTTGTTTGCTTAAGCCAAAAACTGAGTTAGAGTAAGAAAATAAAAGTCCAAGAGAAGTCAAATAATCTAAGAAGAATAGAAAAATATTAAATTAAAAACACTCAATCAATAATCCGCAGTTTTCCAATGCTAGTGGAAAAGACTTTATGAGCAACCTTATAGGTACAGATCTTAGAACATCAAAATCTACTTATGCATACATGCAAAGTAAACTCATACCTTCATTTGCATCCTTCCACCAAACTATTGTCGGGAGTTCTTCAATCAATCAACCAAACATTAATGACTTCGACAGGAAGAGCAACTTGTTGTTCTTGATGAACAATTTGAACCATAAGAACATGGAGGAGTACGTCGACAACCGACAAGAAACAGGCAACCTCCAAGATGTGGAACTGGTGGGCACAAACGACATTAGTTGCCCTTATTAAATTATTGTGTACTATGAAGCCAGTTTGCCCTTATTAATTGATTGAACAATAAACATTGCATTTATTGACTGAGCACTGTATTTTTTTAGATGAATTGATTGAACATTGCTATTTTCAAGACAATTTGACCCCACATTTCTTTTTCTAGACGATTTGACCTCACATTGTTTGTTTCGAGGTGATGTCGCCAAACAATGCTTTTTACGAGACAATTTGACCAAACACTATTTTTTCGAATTAAGCAAACCAATCGTAATAAATTAAGAAGCAAGCTAAACCGTTTATATTGTCGATGTGATCTCAACTGTTGGTATGAGTCACAAGAGAACAGTTAATCACCTAATATAAATAATAGTGGGAGTTAGATGCAACTCGACACCTTTGTTTGATATTCACCATATTGCTTAAAACATGGAGAGTGTATCCGCTCTTGTGTAATGTGATGGTGACATGATTCCATCATGTGAAGGGAATGTGTTTGAATGCCTTAGTGGTTCTAAAGTCATCTCAATAAGTAAGGACATGTTGCTTGCACTACTACAAAAAGCACTTTTTGCGACGGTTCTTTACCCCATACAATGCCGGTTACGCAACCTTCTTTGAAGATGGGTGTCATTGAAAACTAACTCTTTCCATGACGGTTGTCAAACCGTCTTAGAATGTGTCTGTATTTTTTTTAAACGGACACTTTCTAAGACTGTTCTTTGGCAACAACTGTCTTAGAATGTTTTCGTTTGTTTTTTTTTTCGTTTTTGCATTTTCTAAGACAGTTGTTGGCTAAGAACCGTCTTATAAAGCCACATTCTAAGACGGTTCTTTGGCAACAACCGTCTTAGACTGTTTTCGTTTGTTTTTTTTTTTCATTTTTGCATTTTCTAAGACGGTTGTTAGCTAAAAACCGTCTTAGAAAGCCACATTCTAAAACGGTTCTTTGGCAACAACCGTCTTGGAATGTTTTCGTTTGTTTCTTTTTTCGTTTTTGCATTTTCTAAGACGGTTGTTGGCTAACAACCGTCTTAGAAAGCCACATTCTAAAACGATTATTAGTCAATAACCGTCTTAGAATGTTTGGTTATTTTTTTTTCTTTTTTTGTCTTTTCTAAGACGGTTTCTGCCAAAGAACCGTCTTAGAAAGTGACTTTCTAAGATGGTTTTTTGCTGTCAACCGTCTTAGAATGTTTCATTTTTTTTTCTTTTTTGTTTGATCTAAGACGGTTGTTGTCAAAGAACCGTCTTAGAAAGTGACTTTCTGAGACGGTTCTTTTGTATCAATCGTCTTAGAATGTTTTGTTTTTTTTTTCTTTTTTTGTCTTTTCTAAGACGGTTGCTGTCAAAGAACCGTCTTAGAATGTTTCGTTAATTTTTTTTTCCTTTTTTTTCTCTTTAGTTGGCTGTTTCTTGTAAAAATCAGTATTTATTGGAACACACAAGAATTTAAAGACGCATAGATAAAAAATTGAATATAATAAACTGAATAATTATATTAATAATTATTCTGTAATCTTTCAAAACATTAACCAAGTATATATATGTTAGATGCAGTTACTAAGGTTAAATTTTCCTTCAAAAATATATGTTATAGTGCTATATCATCAAATTAATAGATTACAAATCCCAAGGAGTGAAGGACAATTTGGGGAGCTGATTGTTTATGGAATTACAATGTCTTCCCTCGGAGCTTAACTGAATAATTTCTTTTCAGCCATAATTTCCTTTGGTTGCATTTAATTACCATTTAAATTTCAAAATGCTATATTTTTCTTCATAAAATGCTAAATATTATATTACCATATTGACACAACTCATAATATGCTATATTATATCATGTGCATGGAAAGTTAACAGAAACCAGAAATATGTAAATTCATGCATATCTACTCTTCTTTTATTTAAGTTAATTTTCAAGACGAGTTAAGTTAAGTAGATTTGGAGAAATTTCAGTAAAGGGAAAAATAGCTATAAATCAGAACAATCAGTAAGGTTATCTAGTGATATCTTGTGTATCTAAACCACCAAGAGTTTCCTAAATTGAACAAAATATCAAATAGGTTTATAACACAAAGAGGCCATTTGTGTTAACTGTCAAACATACTAGCATGCGTATATCGATTTGTAATAAATCTGAAAATTTATATTAGTAGTTTAATCATCCATACACCCAGGTTCACCTGTGACCACTCCAATTGAACCAATTCAGGTTAGACTTTCTGCAACAATAACACCTTCTCCCATTGCCATGTAGTACCCTCCACTTGCTGCCACTTCAGACTTGAAGCAATGACTGGTTTTGAGGCAGCCAGAAGCCTGATTTCTCTCCACATCCTGCAAAATTTATCCTGTCAAGTTTTAATTCCCTTTGATTGTATCCTCCAAAACATTTTGTTAACCAGTGGTTAATTATCAATACACATGAATGAAGTGCGCTCAACAAGTTGATTGAATTAAAAAGCAAATTAAACCAACAGACTCTAAAGGAGCTGGAGAAAACCCTTTTTTCAGAACACATCCATTACATGAGATGCTGTCATACTCTCTCAATGTGATTATATTAATCATGCCAACAAGTGACAGGTTCACTCATGCTCTCATGCAAGTAATCAGACATATAACACCAGTGCACATCATGTGCCAAGTCATCATAGATTATATCTAATATGAAACCCTCTTCTTTAAGTTTCTAGCTACTTGATAGACACCTTTATTTATGAAGTTCTTAACATCTTCTGTTTTCTTTCCTATATAAATTTTGCAATAATTAATTTATTGATTCAAGATTCGAGTAGTTCTTAAAATACACTTGCATTGCACCTCTAGCAAAAGAGACTTTGTCCAGCCAATTTGTATAATAGATATTATCAAGCAATGCAGTAAGCATCTCTTGATGATCTTCAGACATGGTACGGGTATGTTAGTTGATGTGTTCACCAAGGGTCTTCCTACCCAGTGGTTTTTCAACATCTTGCTTGCAAGCTGGGAGTGATTGATATCTATTCACTAATTTGAGGGGGAGTGTTGTAGATTATAAAAGGAGAGAATAAAAAGTCACAATATTATATATATTTTTAGGCTCCTTATTTTTTTTTCTTCATTAAAATTAACCTCCTAATTTATTTTAGAGCTTATATGAAACCAATTGACATTTAATAAAGCTAACAAATATATAAGTTACACCCTAAGAATTGGAGAGGTTGTGGCACTTACCAACACATAGGTAAGTAATCATAATCATACTATTCAAGATCTTATTTGGAAGTTGGGAATGATTGATATGGTAGATTGTTGTAGAGTATAATTATTGTAATCAATAGAGTTTATTTCTATCATTAATTATCTTGTACAAATTCTTAGATTCTAAAGAGTTATCCACTTTTTTAATCTCCCGAAATCTATGTTATCAATAGCGGCCAGAGCAGCCGCTATCGCGGCGGAGCGAAACGGCGCGGCAGGGTACCGCTACAACACCCTCTGAAGCTGAGCGTTTTGGGATAGCGGTGATTGAGACCGCAATAGGGGAAGCGGCGTTGTGTCCGCGATTGCGGAGACGCGGCCGTGATTTGGGCTATGGGCCTTGAAATGCCTAAAATGTCACGCATCTCACCTTTTATGCTGACATTTCAACTCCCGTGCGCGTTCCCTCTCCCTCTTGTGTGCAACTGCGACTGCGACCTCCTTGAACCTTCTCCCTCCGGCGTGGCACTGGGTCCCTTCTCCGTGGGACCTCCAGCGCGACCTCCGACGCGACCTCTGGCTCAACCACCGGCGCAACCTCCGATGGCACCATCTGCAGGTTTTTTTGTTTTTGTTTTCCTTTTTTTTTCTTTCTTTCTTCTCCTTCATTCTCTGATTCTCTATTCTGTTTCATTTTTTTTCTTTTTTCTTTTTTGCTTTTCGTTTTTGTTGATTCTGCCATTCTTTTTTATTTTTTTTTCTTTTTTCCTTTTCCTTTTCCTTTCTCTTTTCTTTCTTTCTTCTCCTTTGGTTCTGTATTGTTTCGTTTCTCCTCTCCTGTGTTGGTTTCTTTCTCACTTTCTCTAAATCTAATTCTGTTTCATTTTTTTTTCTTTTCGTTTCTGGTTTCTTTTTTTTTTCTTTTTGGTTTGGGTGTGTTTTGTTGTTTCTTTTTTCCTTTTCCTTTTGGTTTCTCTTTTCTTTTTTTTGGGTGTGTTTCTTTGACTACTTTTTATTGTTAATGACAATTAGTGCATGAATTTTTAGTTATATTTCTCTTTTTTAGCTTATATATTTATATTATAAATTTTTTAATACATATAAAAAAACATTAAAATAGCGGTCATCCCGCTACCGCTATCCCGCTATCCTAGTTTTGAGGCTCGGCCGCTCCGCTCCACTATCCGGGATTGATAACTATGCCCGAAATTCCTGAATTAAATGTAATGTACTCTATATATAAGAGTGTAATAATCCTTTCTAATAAACTGAATCAGAAATAAAAATTCAGCCCTTTCAAATATTTTAAGTTTTCAAGTCTCTAAACAAATTTACTAAACTATGCCCCTGACATCAAAGGTCCTCTATCTATGAAGCTTTGGAGTGACAATCAAGTTGTAATCACAGTTCTGTGCAATAAGTATTTCACTAGCTAAATTACATAACCAACTAAGAATTAGTTTTAGCACTGCAAATCATTAGTATTTGACTAGCATTCACTTTGTACAGGTATTCAATAACCAACAATAAAATGTTTTTATTTTCATGGCTGAATTAAATTATCATACAAATCCTAATCTGATAAACGTTTGCCTCTAACAAACAAATGGAAAAACGGATTGAGTAAACAAAAATTAACCTCTAACTTAGAACCAATCAACTATATAAGACGATCAAATATGCTTGTTTTTTCTGCTTCAAAATATTTCCAATGTAGCACACAATTGTAAAGGGTAAATGCTGCAACAGGTTTTCCTTCAGAGAACCCACGATCTTTTGTCACACATTTGAGAAGAGCATCTACACTCTCCTACACACAAGGAAAACAAACAAAAACATTATGTGAGTAAATGCTACATAAGTATATAAAAATATAAATTAAATATATTATTAAGCAATAATTGTGATGCAAGAGCATACTCGATTCCTCTTCATAATAGATCTACTTACATTATCCTTTGCACCAAATGTTTTCGAAGGGACAGAACCTTGTGATGCCTATAGAAAATACATTTGTCTTCAAAACCATGATAAAAAGGATAGGTGGAAAACTTTTCTTTCTTCATAAATACAAAGATAATGTATAAATTACAAGAAGAGTTAAAGGGATTTCAAATCTAAAAGCCCTTAATTACCTGATGACCATTTTCCAAAGGCTGTAGTAGCAAGAGCAGAAAAAAATATTAAAACCATCTCCAGTAAGGATAAACAAGGATGATAGTCAGAGACTGTTGAGACAAAGAATTATTAATTCACATTACTCATTAACTTGGTTTAATTGAAATTTCTAAATTGTCCTCAATTATATGCGAATAGACAACTAAGAATACAATTACTTAAGAGTTAGGAATAGCTTTAAAAAACAATTGAGGATAATTTGAAAAATATCAATTATAAGTAATTGATGGGGAATGTGAATAGACAAGTACAAACAGCCTCACTCAATAAGAAGTTGTTTTGTTTTTACCGGAGTTGTAGCAGGAGCAAGCTTTCCTGACATTCTCCTAGCTGATGAATTCAACAAGGCTAGCTTGCTTCAATTACTTGTTCAAGCTGGAAAATATAAAGTTTGAGGCTCCCACTATTACTTAGGACTAGAGTAAGCATTTTTCTTTATTAGTTTAAGTCACACCTTATCCATTTAAGCCAAAACAGCAGTTGTGCCAAAAAATAATCTGCACAATAGGCGTTGAAACGTACCTGACAAGAATATTCAGCATATATTCTACAAAACTTGAAAAATTATGGGACCAGTAAGGCTGCAAAGAGGACTTACAGATCTAAAGTCTCCTAAAATATCAAAGACTAAGTCTTCCAGACCTTAACACACGAACTTCTGCAAGACAGCCTATCTGCTGTCAAAATTTGGCAGCAACCACTAACCATTTCATTTCTAAACTTTCTTGAAGTTTTAACCATCCCATTCTTAACTTTTCCCAAACCCATTGTGCTAAGCTTGTTAAACCTTAGAGTTTATCTTATTTAGAAGATTTTACCCTTTTGGTTCAAAACACTCTAATTAAATATAGGTCCAATTAATCAACAGGATGAAGCACAGTTTCTTCACAAATAATCCAAAACTCTTCATGAAATAAAAAAAAAATTACAGCTAAAAATAAACTATTGAAATTGCTTTGCACCTTGTTCCAGACAATAACAAGGCCATTGGATTCACTGCCAATAAATTTCAGTCCATATAATGCTTTCTGACTGCGCTGCTTCCTATGCTCTCAAGCCACCAACACCGTTTCAGACCCACCTTGAGCTCCTGTGAGAGCTATGTTATTATTGTTTAAAATGAATATAACTCCACGTGTAGTTTATTATTGTTCAAAATGAATATAACTTCGTAAACGATATGCACATCAATCTAGCATATTTTTCCAAAAGAGCCAACATTTGAAGGCAAACAGAAATCAAACTCACCAAGTCCTATGTTCAAATTATCCCAACACTACTTAATTAAATAAATATTTAACAAGAATAAACGCAAAGTTTCACTTACAACAATATACATAAAATAAAATATAACATCTATAACAATACACACCTCTTTTCCTTTGTAAATTCTAATATTCTAACACAAAGATATCAATTGCACACGACATACAAGACCACCACCGGTTTCAAAAATGTCAAATGAACACCAAAATCCAGCTATTAAGCCCATTCCATTCTAATTAGTTTCTGCACAACTTCTCCACCCCGTGGAAAATAAAAGGCTTGGAGTAGTGTTAGCATTAAGAGCGAGTTGTCAAATAAGATCAGTTATACACACGTGTTGTCAGGCAGCTGGAAGTTTAAGCTACAATCCTTGACTTGCCAGAATTATTAGATAAAAAATAGCAATAAGAATATTGATACAGCATATTAGTATGAGATAGCTTCAAGCCAACATGATTACCTGCATGGCTGCTAACGAGGACAAAAACTCCTTGCAATGTTCAAGCAAAAACCTTTCTTTTGAGGTCACCTTTAGCATTTCCGCCACCAAGGAAAGCCTAGCCAGTCCTGCAGCCTCCAAAGGAAAATTCAAGTGAAAAACCAAAATTAAAGTTAAAGAGAGAGAGAGAGAGATAAGAGGAACAAGAAGAATAATACATGGGAAAGAGAAAATAAAGAGGGTGAAGCAGCAGCCTTTAATTAACAAAAATATAATACTCAAACTTTAGTTATATATAGCATAAAATTAAAAAGGGGAAACACCATCAAATGAATTGGACAAGCTAGACTGCAAGAACAAAACAACAGTTTGAATCTGTAAAACCAAATAAGTACCGCAACCTAATCAACACATTGAACAAAATTCTAGCAGAGGTTATTCATAAGCTACAAGTAGTAATAATAAGTTCATGCCAAACATGAAAAAAGGTGAGATAATTATTAACAATATATTGTTTCATTCCCCAATTACTGGAGTTTTTTTAATCTTAACTTCTGCATGTGTTTATATGCAAGTAATGCCTAAACCACTGAAAGACTTGATTTCTCTAGGCAATTTGTTTTTGATTCAATTATTCTACAACCCTTAGTCTTTTTTGTTTTCATTTACTTAAACAGGAGTTTCTGAATTCTACTACAGCACTAATGTTACCTCTTGGAACCTTATGTTATATAAGTATTTCTTTTTTACATAAAAATTAATCTTCAAAAAAATAATTTTTTACAGTCATACATTAAAAGTAAAACCATTAGAATTATATAGAATCCATTAATTTGTTTAAGCTTATTTTATTTTAAAGAAATGTTTTTTAATAAAATAAATATTTTTCTATTTTTTGAATATGTTTATCTATTTTTTTAAAACAGTTTTTATTTTAAATAAATCTTATCTACTTCTTTATAAATTATTTTAATTATTTTGTCAATTTGAAATTCCAAAAAAGGGCAAGGAACACAACAGTAAAAAGAGGACTATTTTTATCATATAAAATCCAGGAGAACCTTTAAGTTGGCAAGTTCCCTCAAACCCATCAAACTTGTAACAATTACTCTGAATATTTGCTTCCCCAGCAACATCATTCAAATCACAAACAAGTTTGCTTCTATCTGGACCATCAACAGCTGGTCCATGCTCGTTAATTAGACGTCATTGTAAACAATTTCAAAGATATATAATTCAAATGAATTTTCTGAGTACCAACTCATACTCACTTTTGTTCCAAGATTCCTCCTTAGCCTTCTGTCCAGCAGAGATGACAAGTTCAAAAGGAAGAGGATCTAGAGAAGACCAATGTCCATGCTTGGATTGCGCTATATCTGCACATATGCCTAGAAAGCATAGAAGAAACATGTTGTGAGAATTATAAGGACTTTGTTATTGTTAATGGATGAACTGACTTTTGCATAATATACTTCTCAAAGTTTGGTAAGTCGTGATTTTTTAGATCAAAGGAAAAACAAAATAGTTTAAGATTGGAAAGGTTCTTCTTTTCACAGAAAGTACATATTAGTACTGCAGTAGTAATTTCATTGCCATGAATTAAGACAAATGGGAAAATGAAGACTTGTTAAATATTATTTCAATGGTAAACACAAACCATTTCTTCTTGGGTCAAAATCATTCTGTGTCATTGTGCGAAGAGACCCTGTCATGTTGGTTATCAAGTAGAGATTAGAGAACCAAATATTTCAATGTACTGTGTGAAATTTACAATGAATATTTTGTTTCTTGGTAACCATTTTGTGTCCCCATTATTATGGAACATACTTCCAAGGGAGGACCTCTATGAATGATTAAGTTCATTTCTTGATCTTTTACCACACAAGATAATTCTACTCACACTTCTATAGGGTAGAAGAGGGATTTATAGGGTATAACAAACATGCATACACATACATAGCAACAAGTGTGGGAAACATTATTGTACATTTAGAGGCTGCATTTTTTCTACATTTTCCTGGATGTTCTCTACTGTAATCGGAGCTCTGTCCTCTTAATTTTTCTTTATATTTCTTTTAGTGAATCAGTTCCTATCAGAGCATCAACCACGCTTCAAGCACAGATGGTTCATACGTGAGGAGGCCGGAGGCGTGTTAGATATAAAAATCCATACTTCACACCAAAACAAACACTACAAGCCAGATTGCTATCGAGTCCAAGTCACAGCATCACATATAAACCCCATAGCACTACAACCCTCCCAATACACATATTGAGAAACAATTGAAAACAAAACAAAACAGCATAAAACACAGTTCATCACTTCACACAAACCAAGCCAGCCATCCAAAAGTAAACAAAACCAACAACAACAAAAAAAAAGACAAAGAATCTATACTCTAGACCGAAATTCATACTGCAACAAAGAAAGAACAATTAACAAAAGAAGACGAAAACATCAAAACCCAAAGAAACCTAGAAGTATAGTTTATTCTAACACATGAAATGGGAAGCGAAAAAAAAATGAAATTTTGCAAAATTGCTCAAATATACACATGAGTTTTTTGACAACCCAATGAAGCTTTCAGGCTTTGTCCAAGAAAAAACACACATCCACTAAGTAAACAGCAGAAAATGAAAGGGAATGGTTAATATTAATTATTGCCTAACAAAAGACATACAACTAATGTACATTTTAACAGTTGAATTAAGGCCTCCTCTATTAAATTTGAAGCAAAATAGTTTGATGAATCAAGTGGTCTGTTTCGCATTATGCATCAACAGGGACATGTTAGTATCCATCCGTGCATATTCTAGGGTCACTACAGAATAATCAACTTTGCATTAAGTAACTGAAAATAACAAAGAAATTTCTCCATATTAAGAAAATTATAGAGGAAAACACTGATTTCAAGCTCGAGAGGATAAGTGTAGTGGGCATTGTGAGGAACAATTGGATTGGTCAAATGACCAAATTTTTATGTAACTTTTCTATGGATCAGACTGCATAGGAGAAAACGAAATATGCTTCAAAGAGTTACAAAATTGTACAAGGTCAGACAGAAACACATAACCAACCTATAATTCATCTATTAGTTGCAACCTACAATAAAGAAAACAATGTACTTTTTTGCTTATATGTTAAACATTAAATGATCTTTTTGTTTTTTTGGAAGTAAGAAAATAAACTGAGACAGTTTACAAGAGAGAAACTGAGTGAAAACCGTACCTTGGGTGGTGATTTCATCAAATGGTTCAAGAGCTTCAGGAACATTTCGATATATATTCAGTGATAAGACATGCACCAAGTGATTATCTACCCACCTATACAACATGTCAAGTATAATGTTCATACATGGAAGCAGTTGGTTATAGCTACACAAACTCCTAATAATGACATCAGAGGTGTTACTATGTGTTACGAAAGAAGAGAGATAATTGTGTGCAACCAACTAGTTATCCGGAAAAGAAATAAACAGAAAAATAATAAGCAACATACTGTCGCCACTTCTTCTCTTCTTTAGCATTTAGGTCATAATCTGGACGTATCCTTTTAATCAACTTATCAATTATGCCTGCCAAAAATAGCGTTTTTTTTGCTAAGAACACGATTAAGAATTCAAAATATTGTATAGAGCACAGCAGAAATGGAAAGAATAATGAGAACCTGAAGAGTCAACGATTTGTTCACCATCAACGGTGAGGGTAGGCACCTTCTTGTAGTCGGACCATTTGATCTCCTTCTTGTTTATGGGATTCACCTCAACCACGTTCAATGGAATATCATAATAGTCCAGAAACGCTGCAAGAAATTAGGAGATTCAATATTTACCCCATACGACATAATCATCAAAGAAATGTTGGAATAGAAAAAAAAGGGAAATTATTCACCTGCAACCTTGTTGCAGAATGGACAGGCCTGGTACTGAAAGAGGACAAGTTCTTTGGGTTTGAAGGCCGCGTCTTGGGCCAGAAACATGGCAGCGGTAGAAGCAGAAAGGTATCCAAACCCAGTAATAGAAACAGAAGGATTTGGATTTGATGGGATTAAAAAGCCATGTAAAGCCACTTGATCTCGATGAAGGTGGCACCAGCAGCTGGCCCCTCTCGTAACTTCTTGGAACCCTAGAGGCTGTTTGAAAGAATGAGGGTTTCAAAGAATGAGAGAGTAAGCAGAGGGCGGACATAAAATATTTTAAAAATTGAAAAATTTTCTAAGACGATTTTCACAAAACCGTCTTAGAATGGTAGTTTCTAAGACGATTTTTGCGAAACCGTCTTAGAATAGTTATATTTATTTACCAAAATGTCATTGCATGTGTTTTTAAGACGATTTTTTGTGAACCGACGTAGAATCATGACATGTTGATTCCTTATGGAAAATTTTTGGACACCAACAGAGGTTGCAAAATTTTACTGGATCTTTTTTATCGTCAACCAATTTATGTAGGTGATGGTTGTGTTGGTTGTGTTGAATACGACTGTATGGAACTCAAACACGACGATGATGTGACAAAAATGTTTTTCATCTATTCGAAATTTAATACCAAAGGTTTGATCGAATTGAATGCAACTTTTATGTGTTAATAAGATGAAATCATTGTTCTGTTGTACAAACCAAGAAAACCAATAACTACGAATGAGATCATTACTTTGATGTGTGACGAATCTATATAGTCATTACGCAAACTAGTTGTTCTAACTTTTTTATGTACTTTAAGCATGTTAGTCCTTGGAATTATTTGTCTAATTTTTTTTCTTCAATCTAGATAACCTTGGTTTCATTTTTTTTCTTCTTATTATTTTTAGGTACATTTATTTTTAAATTATGTCACCTATTCTAAATATTTTATTTAAGGATTAATTATTTTAAAAAAAATATTTGATAAAAATGGATTACAAGTATTTTCTTTAAAATGAATTTCTCTGTGAAATTAATAACACGATAGAAAGGTTAGGAAAGAATTTAACAAAAAAAATCATATAAAATTAACAACAACATATGCAAATAAAATTTTATTTTTTTATAAAAAATTAATATATATATATATATAAAATAATAAAAAAAATTAAAAAAACAATTTCCTAATTGGTTCCCCAGGGTTTTTTTAAAGGGACGTTTAGAAATCTGTTCAGGAACCGATTATTAAACGTATAGTAAAAAAAAGCAGTTAAGAAATTGATTCCTAATTAACTAAGTAAAAGATAGTGTTTTGTATGATTTGGGTAAATAATTTTTAGCTTGTATTATTTGTGTAATTGTTTTATTTTTTATTTTTTAGGTAAAAATGTTGTCATATTTTAGTAAATGAATATAATTAATTATCTTCAAAATAAATCCACCATTTTCAAAGACTTTTACCTCTTAACTATTTTAATTCCTTTTTTTTTTATAAATTTATTATTATTGATTTTATTGTTATTTCACATTTTCACTTTGCTTGTAACATGAAAGTACTTGCTAATAATTAGTAATCAAAAAATTATTGAAGCTGTAACTCAATAAAAAAAAATAAAGTCATAAATAAGCTATTGAGATAAATCCTAGCTAGCTTTGAAATTTTTATCAAATTCCAAATCAAATTTTACACTTGACTCATCTGAAAAGTCAAATTTAAACTCTCTTTATCATACTGCTGTAAATTTTAAGCGTTTACAATGGCTGCATATAAATTAGAGATGGCAACATTTGAAGCATCATCCATATTACTATTCTTTCTTTGCCCTTCTCGCTGCCATGCCATGGATGTAACAAAAGTGAAGAATCATCACCATTCACCACCAAGATGTGAATTCTCAG
Organism: Glycine tomentella; assembly: GCA_007407185.1. NCBI lineage: Eukaryota > Viridiplantae > Streptophyta > Magnoliopsida > Fabales > Fabaceae > Glycine > Glycine tomentella. The sequence goes on from PYAF01003446.1 coordinate 70,526, forward strand.
TTCTTACGTAAAGTTGTTCATTCATTTCAGGCACCAACCACAACGCCACATACTCGTCCAGCCATGAAGATTGAGAAGGCGCGCTTCTTCAGCTCCTCAAAGTCAAGATAGTGGTTCAAGAAATAAGTATTGTGTGTCTGTTCTGTTCTTGTTCTTGATGCACGTAATTCTTATCGCATTCACCACTTTCTTGTCTTTGAAGGGCTGGAAGAAGCTCCTCTTCTTGTTCTTCGTTGCTAGAAGGGTATGTGCCTTTGTGATCGGTTACTGAAATAAAAGATATGGGCAAAGCCAGTTAAATTCGAGAATTCTTGTGAAAAGAGAGTCATCAACAAGTTCAGGAGCCCATGTTTTGCTGGTACCAATATTTTTTCCCATTTACTATTATCTTATCATAGATTATCATGTCTTATCATAGATTATCATGTATGTTAAGATATTTGACTTTTTATAATAATTACTTCAAGAATCATATTTGTATGATTTCTCATTGCTGTAGAACTCTTTACATTGAGAGTATACGAAAGATTAAATTCTATATATGTCAGTGTTTATCACATCACATAGATATATAGTCTGGCATATATACAACACAATTTCACAGAATTAGTTATCTTAGGCCATTATAGAATTATATACAAGACTACATTCTCAAGGTTTAATCAAATTTATATGGCCTACAGCCTACTCAACTCTGAAGAGTTTTGTTATAATACAAATATATGTATGTATGATCACATAGTAACAAATTAGATAATAATTAACCTTTCCAACAAATTTCCAAATCTATATCTCTACCTCTTTCAACCTTTCTCCCAAGTTTTTAGCAGACCATAATGATCTTGAAACACAGCTCCCTCACCTCTATTTCCTGTTGGCTGATGAAAGTTACAATTTACATTAAGTTTCACAATAACTAGGTCATCAGGGAGATTAACAATATCTACTCAATCTAAGACTTGAAAGCTACAATTTACATTAAGTTTGAAAGTGATTTTTCACATCCTAGACTAGTAAATAAGAAGCTAATAGTTATAGCTTCTACATTTCAGACATGATTTCTTACTTCTCAATGGGTTTCCAAACATGCCAGTAGAAGCGGTGAAAATGAGTCAACATGTACATTAGCTGCGCTTATTTCTAATTTCATTAGGCTACTTGACAATGAAATCTTGTGCATTAGTTGCTTTAGCCACATATGAGTAATGCAAGGTTTCCTGTCAGTGAAAAAGTAATCAGATGTAGGTAATCTTTTACATCTTATTGAAAATATCTAACTTTCCCTCCTTTGCTTTCTGTCTGACATTTTGACATCTCTTTACAAAATAGGCCGAGGGCAGGAGCTAAAAGTTAATGAAAATTTTCTCTACCTTTTTGCTCTGACAATTTGTAATTTAACGTAGAGAAATTTTTACCACTTGATTGTAGCTAGTCTAGCTTTGACTTTTTCTATAGGTTGTCTTCTCCTTTTCAATTGTACTTTTTGCAGCCATTGTTGGGTGACTTTGGTCATTGCATTTGGTTTGGCTTTGACACAACATGTATACTCAATAATCATTGTAGTTTTTGAATTGGTGTTTTGCTCTTTAGTAAACTTTATCTCTTGTTAGGGATGATAAAATTGGTCTGACTCGACAGGTTAGTCAGTTTGGTCCACAAAAAAATGTGGATCAGGTTGAGATTTTGAACTCACATTCATTAAATGGGTCAGACCAATCTGACCTATAAAAATGTGAGTCAAATGTGGGCCAGGGCCGAGCCAACCCACCGGGCCAGTAGCCCACCAATAAAAAAAATAAAATATTTAATAGGTAATTAAATGCGTGGTTTAGAGTAAAAGTGACTAACAAAAAGTGAGTGATTTTGAATCCCTAACCCTAATACATTTCTATTTGGAACCTAATAATGAACTATAGTACATATACAAATATGCTTTGATTGCCTGTATCATTGTGAAACAAATTTCTAAGAATATGTTAAAACTTAGGAGCTAATTGAAAATCATTATTAGACATGTATTCCCTACTTGCTTTTGCTTCTATTAGACATGTATTTTATATTAAAAATCATTATTATCGGATTAAGTTAGTACATTATTAATTTTTAGTATAAATAATTACATTTGAATTTTTTTTTAATTTTTTTACCTTTTTAATTTTTTTAAGTGGGCTGGTCCGCTGGTCCACTAACTCACTTTAAAGTGGGGCGGATTAATATTTTTAGCCCACTTTGCAAAAGTAGACCAACCCGGCTTGGCCGATTTTTTTTGTGAATTGGACTAGCCTGACCCGTTTTTGGGTGGACTGACCCACTTTGTCATTCCTATCTCTTGTATATGATGCTTGATGTTGGTCATTTGGAACTAGTGAGAAGGCTTGGAGCTTACCAAACGAAGGGAATTGCTTTCTGCGCCTCTTTTTTCTTACATAATTAAATAAAGTTTTTTTTAATGTGGAGACCAAAATAAGAAAAGGGTAGTCCTTTGATGCATTATTAAAGATCAAACTATTTTGATGTGCTCACGTGCTATAAACTATAAAGTATTAGTTAGTTTCCGTACTTTTTCTGAGCATACAAGTTGAGATCAACTTACTTGAGTTTCATATCCATTTGGAAACTTGACATTGAAATCATGTGTATCAGCTGCTTTAGCCACACTTATCACACATTCCATTGAAGCATCTTTTTTTCCAAAAAAAATATTCCTTTTATGGAAGTGGTAAAGAGAACATGCTATTTATTTTCTAGGCCAAAAATGAAAACTTTTCCAGGAAGTGGTCCCAAAACCCCAAACTCCTATACTTCCCAACATCAACCCCTTTGCAAAACAATGCTTTATTGGAAATTCCATAGTTTTCTTAAAGTGCACAACTAAATTTGTTTGATGTTTGATTCTCCCCAGCATATGAATAAGCAGTTCCTATTGAATATATTGCATGTTCTTTCTCTGCTATCCAACCAACAACCCCAAAAGACTCGATCATTTTCTTTGCAAGATCCAACATTATCTTCCCAAATAGTGCTGGAACAATGAACATGACTTAGAGTAGTATGGCTACCAATGCAAGTCTCCATGAAAGTACAAATGCAAAGATGTGTAAGAATAGGAATATTGACATTTCAAATTCATGTCAGATTCACTGGTTTCCTTGTGAACTATTACTTATGAAGAATGCTAACTAGCGCACTTAGGGGACTTGTTAAAGAATAAAAATGTTTTTAGGGAAGTGTTACAAATGTATTCTTGTGTATAACTACTTATGGAGAATGCTAACAAATGTTTTAAGGAAGCGAAATAAATGACTACAAATTTCAAAGACAGTTATAACCAAACCGTCTTTGTATAGTTGATTTTTAAGATGGTTTTATAATAACCGTCTTTGAACACTTCATATCTAAGACGGTTATTATAAAACCGTCATCGTACATATCAAATTATTTACAAAATTGCCACCGTCTAATATTCTAAGACGATTTTTCAGGAACCGTCTTAGAAGGTGTGTCGTAAAAGATAACTTTTGTAGTAGTGCCTGTTAAAGAATAAAAAAAGAGAAGTTTTTACGGAAGTGTTACAAATGTATCGTGCAAGTTTTAGCCCTGCTCTGTATACACCTCTGTTTACCCCTGTTTTTCGTGCAAGTTTTTGGCTAAAAATTCGTTTGATTGGTTTGTGAAATTTAGGTGGAGAAAACTGTTCAAATTAATTGCATTAAGTAAATATGTCATATGAATGAATGCTAAGTTAATCACAGATGCTTTTAACACTTGTTCTTGCAAAGGAATTGATTTTTTTTTTAGGTTTGAAAGGCTTGAATACATGCTATAGTGGTTCCTCAATTTAAACTCAAAGACCCACTACTAATCAATTAAAAATTTGGCATGTTTAAAGCCAAAAAGGGGGAGATTGTTGATTTCAGGGGGAGCTGCTTGAAGCATAAGCAAACATTGGTTCAAGGTTCAAGTTTTAGCTTTCAACATGCCTTGAAGGAATGAAGAACATCTTGTGATTATATGTAAAAGGAAGAAGTGTTTCTGGTGATCCAAATACATTGCATTCATATCATTCATCAAGTCAATTAGTTTAAGAAATAGAATTCACAAGGCATTGATAGTTTGTTTAAAGTTTTGAAATAAATCAAGAGTTTTTGGAAAAATAATATTTCATACTGGATTAATCGATTATATCAAGAAAAGAATCGATTATTTTGTTCTTGGTGTTTTTTGGAAATCTGTTTAAGAACAAAGTAATCGATTACATATCAGAATAATTGATTATTTTACCTTAAATCACTTATGAATAGCCTTAATGAATAGATTAATCGATTACCAACATTCTGTAATCCATTACATAGGCTAATCAAAATATATCACCTTCCTGTTTTAATCGATTACCAAGAATAGTAATCGATTATATTATATGCTGTAGTTAACATGTTTTGCTGGTTTAATCGATTACCAATTGTAGTAATCGATTACATAGTTCAAACTAGTTTTATACAGGTTCTTGGTTTAGTCGATTACACAGTGTTTTTTTATTTTTTTGCAACGGTCTGGTTTAATCGATTACAAGTCGTAATAATCGATTATTTTGTTCGTTGCTCATACCCAGAAATTTGTTGACCAGTTTAATTGATTACAGGAGCGTATGTAATCGATTATATGAGCAATACAATCGATTACAATAGCGTATTTAATCGATTACTGACGGTTAGAAAGTTTGTTATAAATAGAATCTTTGCTCAGCTGTTTTACTAACTTGATCAATTCATATTCTGAGTATTCTAAGGCTTTCTAAACATTCTTTTGGTGATTTTCTGGGTTCATAGAGTTCTTGCTTTCACAAAACATTCATGGGTTGTTAAGTGTTTCTAAAAGCAAGAAGTTCTTTTTTCAAAGCTTGAGGGAAGTGATGTTTTAAGTATGTTTTCTTTCTTCAACCTGGTGAAATCATTCATATGCATATCATTCATTGGATCATCAGGTGACTTCTTTCCTTAATCTCAACTAACCAAAAGCTGCAGCACCTAAGGTGGAAAAAGAAGAAAACTCAAGTGATGAGGAAGATGAAAAAAGCATGAACTTGATTGTAAAAAAATTCAGCAAGTTTCTAAAGAAGAATAAGGTCAAAAGATTTTCAAGAAACAACAAGAACAATTCTAACAACAACACTAGCAACATCAAGAAGATTGACAACAACTTCACATACTTTGAATGTGGCAAACCTGGCCACATAAAATCAGAATGTTCAATCTACTTGAAGAAACAACAAAATGACAGCAAAGGCAAAAGGGAAGCAAAGCCAAGAAGAGCTTACATTGCTTAGGAGGATAATGAATCTTCAACCTCCAAATCCTCAACTGAAGTAGAAGAAGCCAACATGTGCCTCACCTCAATTGTTAATGAAGAGAATGATGATCTATTAGATGAAGATGATGAGGTAACCTCTGAACTTGATCAAGCTATTTTTACTTTTGAAGAGATGCATAAAGTGGCTAAAAAACTTTCTAAGTCTAACAATAAGCTCAAGAAAAACATTGAAGATCATCTTGAAAAATTGTGGAATTACAAACTGAAGTTTGTAACTTGAAGGAAGAAAATGAGAAACTTACTTCAAGCTACAAATCAAGTGGTTGTGGTTGTGCTTCTGCAACTAGTGACAAATATGAAATGCTGCAAAAAGTTTTTGATGAGTATAGATTGAATCAAGAAGAAAAATATATGCAGATTGTTTCAAAGAACAATGAGCTGATTGATATCTTGGAAAAACTCAACAAAGGAAAAAATGATTTGAATGATATGTTAAGTGCTCAAAAACAGTATGGTGACACTTCTGGATTGGGGGTACAAAAAGAGCTTTAAAAGTGTTAAAAAAACAACATTTGTGCCTCCAAAACAGAAGAAGAAAAATAAACCAAGATTCAATCAAAAGAGGTTCTCTAGATATTCATATAAAGCTATTGTTTGTCACTATTGTATGGAAAGAGGACACACATCATACAAATGTTTTGCAAGAAGATTTTATGTCCCAAATGGTGAGTGTATTTGGGTAGAAAAGAAAAGGCAAGCAACTAACCCCTTTGGACCCAAACTCAAATGGGTACCTTCTCCTATGAAGTAATTTGTTCTTTTTGTAGGTATGTCTTAAAGCAAGCTCTTACTTATGGTATCTTGATAGTGGCTGCTCAAGACATATGACCGGTGACAAGTCCTTGCTCAAAAATCTCACATTTAAAGATGGGGGCTATGTCACTTATGGAGACAACAACAAAGGAAAAATTATAGGTGAAGGAAGCATTGGTGACAACTTGAATACAAAAATCAGCAATGTACTCTATGTTGAAGGCTTGAAGCATAATTTACTAAGTACAAGTCAATTATGTGATAAAGGCTATAAAATCTCCTTCAATCAAGATTGCTGCATAATTTGTGATGGTAAGAGTGGAGAGGTAATCCACATTGGCAAAAGGAAAGGTAACATTTACATGCTTAATGAGTAATTTAGATGAAACATGGCTGTGGCAGAGGAGAGCTAGAGATATTAATATGCACCATATGAATAAACTCATTAAAAAGGATTTAGTTATTGGTCTACCAAAACTCAAATTTGAGAAGGACAAACTATGTGATGCATGTCAAAAGGGGAAACAAACCAAAATTTCTTTTCAAAGTAAAAACATTGTTTCCACCTCAAGACCACTTGAACTACAACACATTGATTTGTTTGGTTCTTCTAGAACCATGAGTTTAGGTGGCAATTACTATGGACTTGTTATTGTTGATGACTTCTCTAGATTTACTTGGACTTTGAAATCCAAGAGTGATGCTTTTCATTCTTTTAGAAAATTAGCCAAACTTGTTCAAAATGAAAAAAGGGTGTAAAATTATCTCAATTAGAAGTGATCATGGTGGAGAATTCCAAAATGAACATTTTGAAAAATTCTGTGAGGAAAATGGAATTAACCACAACTTTTCAGCTCCAAGAACACCTCAACAAAATGGTGTTGTGGAAAGGAAAAACAGATCACTTGAAGAAGGTGCAAGAACACTTCTAAATGAGACAAATTTACCAAAATATTTTTGGGCTGATGCAGTGAGTACTGTTTGTTACACTTTAAATAGATTACTCATAAGACCCATCTTGAAGAAAACACCTTATGAGTTATACAAAGGAAGAAAGCCCAATATTTCTCATTTAAGAACTTTTGGCTGCAAGTGTTTTGTTTTGAACAATGGAAAAGAATACTAGGAAAGTTTGATGCAAAGGCTAATGAAACCATATTTCTTGGATATTCATTGCAAAGTAAAGCATATAGAGTTTTCAACAAAAGAACCATGTGCATCGAAGAACCTGTCCATGTAATTTGTGATGAATCTAACCTCTCAAAAGAGGAAAAAGATTGTGATGAAGATGCAGGTCAAATAGAGCAAAATGTTCAGCTTGAGAAATTGTCTATCAATGAGAAGAATGAACCTAGTGCTGAAGAAGGTCCATCAACACCTAATCAAAGGCCTAAAGAGTGGAGAACTACAAGAGATCTCTCATTAGACAATATCATTGGTGAAGTATCAAAGGGAGTCTCTATTAGATCTTCTCTTAGAAATTTATGTTGTGACATGGCTTTTGCATCTCAAATTGAACCTAAAGATATTAACCATGCCTTGCAAGATGAACATTGGATGCATGTCATGCATGATAAACTAAATCAATTTAAAAGAAATGAAGTTTGGGAACTTGTTCCAAGACCTTCATCAGTCAAGCCTATTGGCACCAAGTGGGTTTTTAGGAACAAAGTTGATGAAAGTGGAATCATAGTTATAAACAAGGCTAGATTGGTTGCTAAAGGTTATAACCAAGAGGAAGGCATTGACTATGAGGAAACTTATGCTCCAGTTGCAAGATTGGAAGCAATTAGGCTATTACTTGCATATGCATGCATAATGGATTTCAAACTTTATCAAATGGATGTCAAAAGTGTATTTTTGAATGGTTACATAGAGGAGGACATATATGTTGAACAACCTCCAGGATTTCTGATTTTAAACATCCTAATCATGTTTTTAAACTTAAAAAGGCCCTCTATGGTCTGAAACAAGCTCCAAGATCATGGTATGAAAGATTGAGTAAGTTCCTACTTGATCAATCTTTTGTAAGGGGCAATGTTGATAAAACCTTGTTCATCAAAAGGCACAAGGATGATATCCTATTAGTTCAAATTATGTTGATGACATTATTTTTGGTTCAACTAATCAAAAACTTTGTAAAGAATTTTCTGTAGTTATGCAAAATGAATTTGAGATGTCTATGGTGGGAGAGTTAACATTCTTTCTAGGACTTTAAGTTAAACAAATGAAGAATTGAACTTTCCTCAATCAATCTAAGTATTGCCTTGAAGTCATCAAGAAGTTTGAGATGGAGAAAAGCAAAGATACTGCAACTCCTATGGCAACTTCAACATACCTTGATTTAGATGAAAAAGGGAAGAAGGTGGTTGAATCCAAATATAGAGGAATGATTGGCTCCTTACTTTACTTTACAGCTAGTAGACCGAATATCATGCTAAGTGTTTGCTTGTGTGCAAGATACCAAGCAAATCCAAAAGAGTATCACCTTACAACAGTCAAGAGAATCATCAAATATCTCAAGGCAACACCCAAAGTTGGGCTTTGGTATCCTAAAGGTGCATCAATAAACATTATTAGATATTCTGATTCTGATTTTGCAAGATGTAAACTTGATAGGAAAAGCACTAGTGGAACTTGTCATCTCCTTGGAAGCTTACTTATTTCATGGCATTGCAAGAAACAAGCTTGTGTGGCTTTGTCAACTACTGAAGCTGAATATATCTCAGCTGGGAGTTGCTATGCACAAAGCCTATGGCTCAAGCAACAATTGCAAGATTATGAAGTTGATCTTAAGAAGATACCACTGCTTTGTAACAACACAAGTGCAATAAACATTTCAAAGAATCCTGTCATGCACCCAAGGACCAAGCACATTGAAATTAGATATCATTTCATAAGAGATCATGTGCAGAAAGGTAACATCAAGGTTGAGTTCATTGATACCAATAATCAACTTGCTGATATATTCACTAAACCATTGCCAAGGGATAGATTTTATGCACTTAGAAACATGCTAGGCATTCTTGATGAAAACAACATATACTAGCCTGTATAAGTATGCTTCTTATGACAAATTAAAGCCTCAATGCTACATTTATCATTAAATGATTGAAAATTCGTATCAAATTGTAAAAATGCTCTGTTTCTGATAAATTTACTGCAATAATCGATTACACCACGTGTTAATCGATTAAAATCATTAAAAATCACATTCAGTGTGCAATCAGTGCTCAAGTAATCGATTACATTGATTTGGTAATCGATTATTCTTCATATTTCAGAAATTGTCTTCTCCAGGAATAATCGATTACACAATGGAATAATCGATTACTTTGATCAAAATTCATTTTATAACTATGTGTCTCACTGGAATAATCAATTACTGCAAGCCTGTAATCGATTGCACTTAAGTTTAGGAATATTGGTCTTCCTGAAATAATCGATTACCACTCGGGATAATCGATTAAATAAGCTCTGATATCCATATGGATTGTTATCATGATCAATATAATAGATGAATGCATCATATAATCGATTACAACTTATCTTCAACCTCTGGAAACTTTCAAAGTAATCGATTACCTTACGGAATAATCGATTACACTGTATAAAATTTGTTATCAAGTTGTCTGAAATAATCGATTACTTAAGTTTTTAATCGATTATTTAAGCTGTTATATGAATTCTGACAGTTTTTCTGGGTTTTGCAACTGCCCTATCCAGTGAATTAAGAATCTAAATCATCATTAACTGGCATTAACTGGCTCTAACAGCTATATTTTTGAATAATCTGAACGTTGGTGAGTGATTCTTGTCTATAAATAGTGGCTTTGTGTCAATCTATAACTTTGCACCAACCTTATCTTCTCTTACTCTAATTTCTATCTAAGCCTTTGTGTCTTCAACCATCTGTCTGTGTCATTACTCTTTGTCAAACATGACTACACCCAAACGTGCTAGGACTGGGAAACATAAGGTAGGAGAGTCATCCTCCAACCCACAACCTCAACCACCACCAGATAGATTGAGCCTTTGGTTCAATAAAGAATCTGATAAAATGCACTACCTTCAATTCAATGCTACCAAACCCATTAGTTCACCCAAATACCTAAGCCTTGACTGGTTTACCAAGGAAGGTTTCACATTTCCTGCTTTTTTAGAAGAACAAGGTCTTAGGAAATTCGTTGAGATGAAGGGTACTTACTACCCTGACTTGGTTAAGGTCTTTTATACCTGTGCCAAGGCATCCATGAGTGGCAACCTTAAGTCTACTGTTAAGGGTGTTGACATGGAAATTACTCCTGAATTGTGGGAGTCAATTGTTGGGGTAGAGTGTCAAGGGGAGAAAAAGTTTGAAGAAACCCCCAATGGTTACAATAAAATAGGCATTTATAGGGAAATGCTCACAGACCCAAACATGCCTATTAGGAATAGGTTGAGTACTGGTCCAATGGCACCAGAAAACAAGCTGATTCACTATCTAATTACCTATATTCTGATCCCAAGGGCAACAAATCATGCCCAAGCCACTGATGAAGACATACAATTGATGTATGGTATAACAAACTTCATTCAGATGAACTGGGTCATTATCTTTCAAGAGATAATGTTAAAATAAAAAAGGCTTGTCAACTATCCCTTCCCATATCCCATTCTCATCTCTAGATTCATTGATCACTTCCAGATTGATGTTTCTAATGAAGTGGTGGACAACACCAACTCTTCAAACAGCCTCATCCAAGAAAAGCATTTGACAAAGCTTGGATTGACAAAGACACTTGATGGCTGGGTGACGGCTGGGCACCAACAGCAAGTGCCTCCACAAATGGCACAACCTGAGCCTGCTGTTGCTGCCGATAATGAAGATCCAGTGGCTGCTTCTGAAGGAGAGGAAGACACTTCTCAACAACCTTTCTATACCCAATTTGAGTCCCTAGTGCTAGCCAAAATGGATGGGCTGCTTCAAATGCATCATGAGTTTAGGCTGAAACTCAAGGATCCTTTAGGGGAATCAATGCTGGACTAGATGATATAGAAGCAACACTTAGGATGGATGATTCTGAAGACTTTTAAATCTTAGTGTTATTTGCTTTTTGTACTATTTTTTTTTTTTATTTTCTTAAGCTTTATTATGTAATCTTTTATGTTTCTATTTACTTAAATCCGCTGTATCTTGCAATTTTTTACTTTAAAAAGCCAAATAGGGGGAGAGAAATTGATTTTAGCCCTGCTCTGTATACACCTCTGTTTACCCCTGTTTTTCGTGCAAGTTTTTGGCTAAAAATTCGTTTGATTGGTTTGTGAAATTTAGGTGGAGAAAACTGTTCAAATTAATTGCATTAAGTAAATATGTCATATGAATGAATGCTAAGTTAATCACAGATGCTTTTAACACTTGTTCTTGCAAAGGAATTGATTTTTTTTTTAGGTTTGAAAGGCTTGAATACATGCTATAGTGGTTCCTCAATTTAAACTCAAAGACCCACTACTAATCAATTAAAAATTTGGCATGTTTAAAGCCAAAAAGGGGGAGATTGTTGATTTCAGGGGGAGTTGCTTGAAGCATAAGCAAACATTGGTTCAAGGTTCAAGTTTTAGCTTTCAACATGCCTTGAAGGATTGAAGAACATCTTGTGATTAAATGTAAAAGGAAGAAGTGTTTCTGGTGATCCAAATACATTGCATTCATATCATTCATCAAGTCAATTAGTTTAAGAAATAGAATTCACAAGGCATTGATAGTTTGTTTAAAGTTTTGAAATAAATCAAGAGTTTTTGGAAAAA
>PYAF01003446.1:99281-115355 GCA_007407185.1 Glycine tomentella
GAAATCAATAGGATCAAGCATTGTGAACTGCTTGGACTAGCATCTGTGAGCGTGGAGCTTTCTGTGGCGTATACATGGTGAGGTAGTTTCTGTCTCCTGTCATATCTTTATAGATATGGTTGTTATCTGCCTGATTTTATTGGTTGTTATTATCTGGATCAATAAGGGCTAGATATATATATATATATATATATATATATATATGTATAACATACTTCTGATTATTGTACCATACATAATGTGTCAAGAAAGGTGATCTAGATATGCTTCCGCAGTTCCTTTTACTTTATTATAGTATTTTGTGTTACTCTGATATTGTTAAGATGTTAATATACCGGGTGCACACGGGGTGTTACATGGAAACCATCATAATGATATCATGTTTCCTATAATCAAAATGAGGACATCAACCTCTTGTAGTAAAATCTAGAACCAATATGTCTACTGTTCATAACAATGAAAACCATGTGGTTTACTAGTCTCTATAGAGCTTCCTTCATCCATCAGTGTTGACAAACTTCCCTTGCTTCAGAAATGGTCATCTACACCCACAATAAATGAAAATTTGAATCACTATCTTAGTCATCATTCAAAAGAAAAGACAAAAAGAAATATTGACTCATGTGCTCAAGATTCCATGGTTTGTAGTTACCTACCCATATTCTGTGACGAACATTCTGTTATGGCCAGAACTCCAAATTGCTCTTCAACAAGTATAGGGAACATGTAGCAATTCATAAAATGTATCATGGGCAACCGACTTTTGAAACTCCACTTACCCAATTTCCCTTGCACACACCAAATTTGATACATAGAATCAACATCTAAGATAATCAGCTGTAAGTATTAAAAAAAAATACCCAGCTTGAATTATCCTTAAACTATTCCCATGAAACACCAAACTTTACATGTGACCTTTGTGAACAACCACCAAACAACAAGTGTCAAAACATAATGTTACAGCTGTCAATAGACACAAAATATCAGAAGATGCTATAAAGTCAAACACTTTTAGTCATACCAGCTTCTGCAATTACATAAATCAATAACCATAATAATTTCACGTACTTTTTTCATTCTCTCTGAATTGCTTGATTAAATGAAGAAAAAAAATCACACAGAAATTGAATCAGTTATTGCCTCTTTAATCTCAAGTCCATCATCATTTTATCAGTTAGTAAATCGCAATATGATGTACACAATATTTTTACAAGATATTTAGAACCACAAAAAAGAACCAAACCTTTTCTGAATTCTCTATAGGAAGAGAAAATCAAAGTGCATGATACATCGCCCGACATGTCAACCTCTGTATGTGCAGAGGAAGATCATTGTTTGCCAGTCGAGAATCTGATTTTGCAACATGTATCACCTGCAAGATCAAATCATCATTTGTTCAATACATTTTGACTATGAAAAAATGTACGAAGCCAAAAAGTGGATTTTAATGATCATAGGAACACAATGACAAATATGAAAATAGTTTTAGAGCATGACCATAATCATAGAATTTAGAAATCCCTTTCATTGAGAAGAGGTATTAAGTTTGTACACACCCCACAAGTAAGCAATCAACAAATTGTCAACATGTGGTCCTCAATGCCTAAAACAGACATCTTTCAAAAAATAGTAAAGGATGATCATTCTATATCCTTCAAAATTCACATATGACAGAACTCCCCCAAAAAATATGTAGCGCAACATTCTCTGACTAATGTTATTTTAATACTATCTGCTTAGGTATAAGTATAGCTATTGTCTTTATTGTAATAACACTCTATGCATAAAGGTGTCTCAGTGGCAGTGGTCAGTCATACTGCAACTTTCATAGGTAGTCCAAAACTATTCAAAATCAGACACAATAAAATGAAATCGAAGCACTAACATTATTAAGAAAATTAGTTAGACATAACAAGTTGGTCATTATCTTCAAGGCACTAGAATCAGTTATTGAGAGTGGTTTAATAAAATTAAGATTGTCTTGATTTTATATCCTGGTGCTAATCTTTATGATGGTGTTCTATTTTCCATTTATTTGATGTGACTTACACCAGTGCAAGAGAGGGAGAAGTGACTTACACCAGTGCGCATTTGATTTAGTCCACCATTACTTCTCACAATTAGATAGCGATCAAATCCTTGGGCAGCTGATAAAGTAAAAGTGTGAAACATGTTTAAGAGAAACGAATAGAGAAAAATGCACAAGACAATGACAATGACACTGCTGCAGTGGAGGGACAACCAATTATAGAACTGGCTTAAAAAAAGCTTAAATAAAAGGAGTGGAACCAAGTACAAGAAGAAAACTCAACAAACAACATGCTATTACAAGAATAGGTGTAAGCATCTGAAACCTTTATATTTAGTAGTCGGCTTGACACATTGGTGTAACCCATGATTGAACAGAGTATCCCAAAGTTGCTTATAGTACACAGGTAACTTTGGCACCTGTAGCAATGTGCAACAATATGGAAGCAATGATTGAGTGTGAACAAGGGAGAAAAAAAGTAAAGCAAAGCCTGAACTGACAGAGAGCTGGTTAATATACTAGAGCCAACAATACTCGCCTTGTGAAGACATTCCAAGAATAAAAACTGATACTCATAAATATGTAAGCAAACAACCACTTGGCATACATTTTCGTAAGTGCATGCAATGCTTTTTGAGAGAAAAAAATATTGGAAGACTTTTATAAAAAAATATGACTAGCACATATACAGCCTATCAATTATCCAAATTGTTAAATTCCAGAACTTCAAAATTCTATTCTCTACACGGAAAAATTCTTGTTTTTTTCCTCATTTCTTGGATGCAGAAATTAACTAAGACAATTTAACAAAGCTAGTTCTTCAGTCCCTCGAAAGATTCTAGCCATACCAAAGTCTGATATTTTTGGATTTAGTGCTTCATCTAACAAGTTATTACTTGCCTTCAAATCTCTGTGTATGATTCTTAGCCTGGAGTCTCTATGAAGATAAAGCAATCCTCGAGCTATTCCTTCTGTTGGCTTTATCTTTTTTTGTACCATCAGCCTGTAACAAGGCATCATAGTAACACTTTGATTTTCTCAAAACACCAACATGAATCATATCTGCAATCAAAACAATCTTCACAGGATAAAAATGTACATATACAACATCACAGACATTATAAAAAACAGTTGCACCAGACTGACAGTCAAAGACATGGTACAGATTCGGTATCAGAAATAATCAGATAATTAAGATTTAGCCATATAATTGTTTGTGTTAAAAGGACAATTTGCTAGAAATCTCTAATATCTGAGATATCTTCCAGTAAAAAAAGGTGAGCAGGGGAGAGAGAGAACAACATGGGAGTACTTACCGAATGATGTGGAGCTTCACACTTTTTATTGATACAATCTTCTGGGACATTTTCAACTGTCTCAGAAACAGGTTCAACATTCATCGCTTCAGAATATGAATGATAATCACCTGTTGTAACTGAATCATTCACATGATCCTCGATCAACTGAAAGACAAAAAGGTCCATGTGGATAGAAAGATCTCTCAGAAAACTAATAATACGATATGAAGAGATAAAATTGAGGTTTCTTATTGTAGCTGATTCAATACTGATAATGGCATGCAAATTTAGTTGAAGTCAAACTTTAATTCTCACCTTACTTCTATGGGATCCATGGAAAGGATCAATCTGAATAGAAATGACAAACAAATGCATAAGCATACAAAAACAAGGTGTAGGCATAATAATACATAACACTTTTTAATCACTGGCACAAGGAATGGCAGTATCTCACAACTAATTATTATAACTTCATTGTCCTGTAATATTGAGATGTCTTATAATATATAATAGACATTAGCAAATGTTAGCCAATTGTCATTGAATGAAATAAATACTAAATACAGTCACTTCTCTCCATTTGAGAAACTTAGACAGTAGATATATGGATGGTGTTAGATCCACCATATCTGCTTCCCCTTCTCCTAACATTATGATTTGTTCAAGCATGTGCGCACCTACAGATTCTCATATTGCTATACCTAACACTTTTACAACAATGACTTCCTTTGAGATCAGAACAAACGATGGTCAGCAAGGCCATTTAATGATGAAGTCTTTTGCTCCTTCAAGAAAAGGGGAGGTGTCTATTGCATTGTCCCAAGATTCAACAACTATAACCTTTTACCATAAGGTGGGGTTGGCTACATGGATCAAACAACACCATAATGTCTTGTCATAAATAATGTCTAAACAAACCACTTAAATCTTAATCTTTCTTAATGATTTAACTTATAGTTTTTCTTCGTCTCTTACTACCTCTAATTATTGAACTATCTTCCATCTAATTCACTCTTTTTATTTAGAGCTTCTACAAGTCTTCACACGTGACTAAACCACTTAAGGCACGATTCTACCATATTTTCTACAACAAATGGTGCCTAACTTTCTAAGGAATCATTCCTAATTCTACCTTGTGTGTCTACTTATCCATCATAACATTCTTGAGTTGGCAATATTGAGATTTATTCCTTGTTGAGTTTTTACCACTCAACATTGAACTTTAAACAACATTCAGGTCTTGGATTTGACTACTCTAAAGTGAGGGAATGCATTCTAAAGAATAAAGTACATTTATAACCACTGAATAAAATATCCACGGTCCCAACTATGATAGAATACAAGCACATGTATAACAAGTAATAGCTTTATACATAACTGAGTCCTAGACTTGCAATTCAAAAGTAAAACCTGCAATTATGATGAAGATAACTATATAGTATATACTATTTTTTCTGTATAATTAAAAATACCAAAACAGTAAAATGAAGAACATGAATAAGCTCATAGAGACTATACCACATGCCTTTCATGAAGCACCCCAAAGAAGCAAGAATAGAGAGGGTAATAATTAATAAAAAAATTAATAACAAGGAATCACGGACAAGTTGATCTAAACTCCTTCACATCATAGTAAAGTTCTAAAGCAGGCATACTATGAAGCAACTGATTTTAGGAGATGTCCCGGGTGGTAATTCATCTGGATTAGCATGGAATGCTTGCAGACGGAGCAAATTACTGCACTGAAATGTTAGAATTTTAACATTTGGAATGGGTTGGCCTTTTGGGAAGAGTACACCATCCAATCCTTCACAAATAGGACTTCCATCACATGAAAGTCCAATGGAAAAAGGAATAGAATCCTGGACCTAAACAAACACAGGAAATTACATTAATTTTATAGAGAGCAATACATGCTGATGCAAAACTCTATAAAAAAAAACACGATTAATGATATCTATGAAGTTAGATATATTTCAATTAAGATTTAAGATACACAAATTAAATGCAGAAAATAAAGCTAGCACCTAGGTAACAACTTGGTTTAGTAATTATTACATTTCTAACCTAAGAATCTACAAACACAAAAATCTACTCTCCTACATATACATATCATATAGATAGGATAAGAAGCAATGTTTTGTTTCAATATTCAAACCTCATATTCTTTGACTTGGAAAATAGGATTGAGCATTGTACATTGGAGAGCACAACCATGTGCTACACACTCACTTGCATTCAGCGTGCTACACACTCAATGTTGTACTGTTCCTTAAATCTTGCTGCAAAATGACTAAACAAAACCTCATCAAAGTTTCTCCCTCCTAAGATACTGTCAAAAGCATGTGAAAGTATCTTCATTTGACCAGTTCTTCAATTACCTGGTTGCTTGTATGTTTTGATGCTTCGCCATTGTTAAAACACACCAAATATTTGTTGCCCCTTTTCCTTCCTGACTTAATTGAGTGCCATACTTTAGCTGCAATGAAAAAGATAATGTTAGCTTAACTCCTTTACCAACAAAAAGAAAACATAATTGTAGTACTAATTCTGAAACCACCTAAGATAGTGTTTACCTGGGTGGTTGGAAGTCCTCCACATGACATATGCACATGCACAAGTAACAATGAAGACAATTCCTATTTTCACTGTAATTATAATGATGGTTGTTGTGTTTGTTCCTTCATCTGTTGTGAAGGAAAAAAATTGAATCTAAAATATAGGGAATTCAGTTCAAGGAAACTATGTTTAAAATGATTGAGCAGGAGCATACCATGTTCAAGTTCAGTATAGCCTACACGAACATATATATCAAGTCCATTAGTCGAGAATTGTTGTATGTCAAGTAGATTTCCAGTCCAAGACATAAAACCAATCATATCATCATGAGAATACGCAACACAAATCCTCAAGTAGGATCAAGTAGGATCACTAATCCTCAATGATGAGTTTTCCTAGCAATATCTTAGCTTGATTGAGAGAGAAAAAAAGAAAAAGCAGAAAACATACCTTATGATTCCATGTTGTTGTTCTTTACCTGTAGTTAATGATGATTATTTTTTTTTAGATTAAACAAGCAACAGCTGTAACCTATCAGAGATTGAACCATTTTAGAGATCAAAACATGAATATTTCATACATATGAAAACTGTGTGATGATTGGATGATGAATGGTCAGAGGCATGGGCTTTTGGCCCAATAAATAAACCTATAGAGTCTGTTACCTCATACGATGATGAATGCTTCCTCCAATTTGTTGTCTATGGATATTAGGGATGTGGTTGTACTTCAACTACCTGATATCTGCCACATTTTCGTCTCACAATACAATGCACATATATTGGGGGGGGGGAAGAAGGAAGTTTGTCTTGCATAACCATATAAAAATTGACAGTAAATAATCATTTCCAAATAAGACAGTTACAAATGTAACAAAGTCTGTATCAAAGTTCCATCCAAAACCATTCACAATTTAACCACCATGGTTTAGGTCTGTTACTAGTCATGTTAACCATACAAAAAATGACAATAACTATACATTTCCTGCAAAGACAAAAAGAAATGTAACCAACTGTGCACCAATGTTTCATCCTAAACCATTCACAATTTAACCACCATGGTTTAGGTCTGTTACTAGTTATGTTAACCATACAAAAATTGACAGTAACTATACATTTCCAAAAAGACAAAAAGAACTGTAACCATATGTGCACCACCGTTTCATCGTAAACCATTCACAGTTTAACCACCATGGTTTAGGTCTGTTACTAGTCATGTTAACCTGTCTACATGGATTTGTTTTTATAGTCCAACAAAAATCCTGCCCATTTTTTCCTAATACTAATTAGTTCGTCCATGTCCAATGGTGTGCCATCACTAAAGTACTGCAAGAAAAAAAAATATAGCAACATTTAATGCACTACATTATTGAAATAAAAACATTGAAAAAATAAACAAATACAAGTAATGTGCTTAAGTTAACAAACCGTGTGCCAGTCATTTTGCAAACCACCTCCTACGATGTTCCACATCCAATGCATCACGTAATACCCACATTCAAAGCCTCCTTTTTGCACATGGCTCTAATTTTATGAATAGATACACATTCACGTCACCGTTAGATAGATTCTAAAATCAAAACATTGATGATCAACGGGGCAGTAAATTACTAACCTTCATCTCAACCCAGGCGGGTGATCCTGCATTACATTTACCATCTACACCGGTACTCAATGTCTTCAGTGCACTAGTTCAATGAAAAAACAACACACATTAGTTTTTATATTACCTTATTATTCGTTAACCAATCTGGTAACAACATATAAAAACTTATTGTTTCCTAGCACTAACTTGTTTAGTACGGCTTTGATGTGAATGTCTGGTTTCTTACGCAATGAACAAAACCATGTAATTGTGTTACTCGCAGGAGATACAACAAACAATTGCCAATGGGCCCTGCATTTAAAATATATCAGGTAACAATTGATGACATCTATTTCATTACGTTCGATCAAATGTTTTTTTCTTACTGATTCAAATAAACTCCTAGAAACACTTGTCTCTGTGATTCCTTGACCCATGTTTGAATGTATTGTTGAGCTTCAGCCCGCCTATCCTTTGCATTGTGGATCATTTGAAGCTCAAAGAAACCATACACCGCATGATGGCCCAACTCAGAACTCCACTGATCAAGAAACCTATCATACGATATTTACATGAAATAATAAATATGTAACCGACATATGTTATCAACAATTCTAAATAATGACTTTATGAAATGAGACATTGAATGTCAATGGACTTACATAATCCACAATTGTAGTATCGATATGTTCAAATATTTATCCCCCGAAATAATTTCTTGAACATCCGAATATGTAATGAACAATGACATTTCTACATTTGCGATCCCAAACTTTAAAGCATCCCATGTCAGTTGAATAGGTTTGTGATAAAGTTCATAGAGGTTCTTGATCAACTCATCCAACGGATCAACACATGCTTCTGAATCATTTCCCCTCAAATTTGATTCTCTTATTTGTGGCTCAGTAATGTGAGTATCCTGTGTTGAACATAAAAATAAATGACAATGGTAAACAAAAAATGTTGTAACAAAGGCAAAGCTGGTAATGCAGATTTATACCTCAGATGATAATTGCTTCACCAAATGTGTGGGCCAAGCGACGAATGTCTGAAGTGTGTCTCTAACAAACTGGATATCAGATGTAGGATATGGCACTTCAGCGTCACCGTCAACAACTTGTTGTACACAGACCCTTTTGACATCATGTAAGTATTCAACATTGTGAATTGTGGAACCACCATCCACAACTTTTGCCAACGCCACAAGCTTTTCTGGCCCTACACATTCAACGTACAGTCCCATTAATTGCACCACATCGTCTCTATTTTGCTGTCCTGATGGATTAGCTGCTGCTCCCGGACAACTACCTTTTGTGCTAACACGTGCAGCCAATTGTTGTAGCTGTGCCTCCACAACGGGTGGTTGTTGAGTTGCCATCTGGGTTAACTCCATCTTTATTTATTCCTTCACTTTCTGAATAAGATGTTTCTTATCCTCCTCTACTTCCCTCCTCCAATCTTCCTTAAGGTTTTTAATGATATCAGCCAGTTGTTGAGGATTGATTGACGCAGACGAACTATTGGAAGCACATGACCCGTGTCCAAAGTATTGCTTGATAGTTACACATGTACCTGCAGCTCGTACTCGACCAGGATGCTCTTGTTTGCCAATGGCAGCATTTAGTAGGTCTTCTTGTCCCTTAGGGACAAAGCTGCCTTGCGTCATCTGTTCCTCCAAGTCGTCCTGCAAGACATTTGAGTTGAAAATAACATATCATTATTGGATTATCGATGGAAATAATAAACATGTCAAATTATAGTATGCTCACAATTTTAGCTGATATTTCTTCTGCGGTGTTTGATGTCATCCGGCCATATTTCTTTGTGCGGGCCAATTTCCACTTCACATGTCTTGGAATTGGAGAAGGTGGGTCATCAACAATTGACGAATTCTCAGTATTCATTGCGTCCTCTTGTCTTTTCTTTCTTTTTTCCTCCATCAGCTTCTTTTCAAGTAAATCGTACCCCCCACGAGATAGTATGTGCGGGCAATCATTCCTTTTTTGGATTTCTTGGGCCCTTTTCCTTATTCCCTGTGTAAACATTAAAAAATACAATTAGCAGACTTTAATATAATGTAATTGATTGAAGTGTTGTTATGTAAAACACATTCAGATCTAACCTCCCAATTTGGGGTTTCACGACTAGCAACAAATTGATCCCAAGTATGTGAATCTAGCCCATATTTAGCAGATGCATCCCTTTTCCGTTGTCCATGTGTGTTACCATACACGTATTTAGTGGTTAGGGAAGACTTGAATTGTCTCCACCTTGTGCAAACCAAAGTCATTATCTTCTTTTTCGCTTTCGCAGCTTCTTGGAAATCAAAATTTGCCTGATATGGAATTCACAAATCAACAATTACATCATGACAAATAAAACCACACTAGAACTAATATTTCAGCAACAGTTGCGTTTATTTAAATTTTACCAATATGTCATCCCATATGAGTTCCTTTAAAGATTCAGGTACGTCTTTCCAAGTAGCATGCACAATGGGGATTTTATCTCTTGCCACTACCCCTAGATAATTATGGAATTTTTCCTTGTTACTCCCAGATGCCTTTCCTGTGGCATGATTTACAGTAACTGCTAGCTTAGGCTGTTCAATGCTTCTACGTGTTAACACTCTTAGCCTGGTGGATTGTCTACTTTTCCTTGTAGATGTTGATTCTGAGGGTTGTCTTTCTGAATGTGGAGGGGACGAAGGTGGTGTGGCCATGGATCTGCAAAGACAAAACACTTAAGTCATTAGCATTCGTCACATGTGTATCTCAAAACAATTAAATTGTGTTAATGCAAAACATTAAAATTAGTGACATAACAAAAAAAAAAACACATTACATTGGAGGTAAGCAATTACTCTTTACTGTTCTCCCATAAACCTTCATCATGATCGTTTCGAATTGTGTGATCATCATCAACGTTAGTATCTTCACCATAATTAGGCATACGGGTGCAGAAACCAGGCATTTCAAAAATATCAAGTGTTCCATCATCACCTGCATCCTGACTAGTAGTACATGTTCTTCCTTGTAGAACAACTGAAAATCTTAGGTCAGATGGGTCTTGTATGTAAAATACTTGTTTTGCTTGTTCTGCCATGATGAATGGTTCTTCCTTGTAACCCACCTTATCAAGTGCTACTAGCGTGAATCCCATATTATCTTGAAAGACACCAGTGTTTCCGTTAACCCACTGACACTTGAAAACAGGTACTCTGAATGCCACATAATCCAGCTCCCAAATTTCCTCTATAACTCCAAAGTAAGGCATGGACGCTCTAATAGGATTGTTATCTGATGCACGAGAAAAGCGTTCGGAATCGGCATCCACAAAAACCCCACTGTTTTGCACACAACTTTTTTCATCTTGTGACTTTGTATAAAAGGAAAAGTTATTGATATCATAGCCCTTCCAAGTTGGTACATTCAGATTTGGCCCAATAGCTAAGAACTTTAATGTTGAAGAAGCATTCTCATCATTTAAGATTTTGGACTTAAACAAGGTTACGAAAGTTTTGTTATGTTCTTGCAAGACTTTCATGATGTTCCATTTAGGATGACATTTGGTGACATATTGTTTGTGAGTTTCTAGTCATAGTGATAACATTAAATCCTCGTGTACCCTTACCTCCACGAGACCGTGCATGACGACTTTCCGGAATCCCAACTGGTTTAACTGTGTCCAGATACTCAGAACAAAATTCAATACTTTCTTCAGCAACATACCTTTCTACAATGGAAGCTTCATGTCTGTATTGATTTTTAGTATAAGATTTTAAGACCTTCATGTACCTTTCAATGGGATACATCCAACGTAAATACACAGGCCCATATAACCTGATCTCTCTCACTAGATGGACAATCAAGTGGACCATAATGTCAAAAAAGGAAGGAGGGAAGAACATTTCCAATTGACTAAGCAAAATAGCTGCCTTATTCTCCAAATCGTCTAAATGAGTACGGTCAATTGACTTCCTGCAAACAGCATTAAAGAAAAAACACAACCTGGTTATGGCAAGACTAACTTTCTCAGGCAATATTCCCCGAATAGCTACAGGAAGTAATTGTTGCATAAGCACATGACAATCATGAGACTTCAAGCCAACCA
The DNA here is from genome assembly GCA_007407185.1 of Glycine tomentella. Lineage (NCBI taxonomy): Eukaryota > Viridiplantae > Streptophyta > Magnoliopsida > Fabales > Fabaceae > Glycine > Glycine tomentella. Next base: position 110,865 of record PYAF01003446.1, read on the forward strand.
ATTTCAGATCGTTCACTGATACAAGGTTCTTGAAATTTGAAGAGTATCCTTGTGGGACTTTAATGCTTCGAAGACATTGACAAAAAGCTTTTTTTTCTTTTGTTGACAATGTGTGACATGCAGGGGGTAAATACATTTTTTGGCCTTTAGCAATTGGATGCAACTGCTCACGTATACCAATTTCAACAAGATCTTGCCGAGATTTTAAATTATCTTTTGTCTTGCCTTTAATGTTCAGGAGGATGCCAACTAAACTATCACAGACATTTTTCTCAACATGCATTACATCAATACAATGTCTGACATCGAGATCCGCCCAGTAAGGAAGATAAAAAAAATGGACTTTTTCTTCCATATGTTTTTGTCATTAGGATCCTTTTTTGGGGTCTTGCCAAAAGTGGTGACAATGTGCTTAACACGATCATAAACTTGTCGTCTAGTTAATGGAATAGGCGCCGTCTGCATCTCCTGAATTCCATAATAGGCCTTTTTCAATCGACGATATGGGTGATATAGTGTGAGAAATCTTCGGTGCCTAGTGTAAACTGTCTTCTTTCCATGTTTGAGTTGGACAAATGAAGTGTCTTTTTCACACGCAGGACATGCAAAATGGCCTTTAACACTGTAGCCACTCAAATTCCCATATGCGGGAAAGTCATTAATGGTGCAAAATACCATTGCACGCAAAGTAAAGGTCTGTTGCAGGTGTACGTCATATACTTCAACCCCATCAACCCACAATTTTGTCAAGTCTTCGATGAGTGGTGCCAGGTATACATCAATATCATTTCCTGGTTGTCTTGGACCCGCTATCATCATAGCCAACATTATGTATTTTCGCTTTATGCATAACCATGGAGGGAGGTTATAAATCATATACAGCACAGGCCACAAACTGTGATTAGTGGAAAGGTGACCAAACAGATTCATTCCGTCGGATGCAAAAGCTAGGCGTAGGTTCCTGGGGTCTTCACCAAATGTAGGAAATAGACGATTTATTTTTTTCCATTCAGGAGAATCTGTTGGATGTCTGAGAAATCCATCATCTTTCCGTCCATGTGCATGCCAAGTAAGGTTTCTTGTGTCGTTTGAGTTAGCAAACATTCGCTTAAACCTTGGAATAATAGGAAGATACCAACAGACCTTTGCTGGACGACCCATGTTTCTGAATGACTTATCACTATAATCGTCAATGTTGACTTTGTACCATGATTCCCCACATGTAGGGCATTTATGCATTTCAGCAAACTCATTCCGATACAAAACACAATCATTAGGGCATGTATGTATTTTCTGGTACTGCATCCCCATGGGAAATAAAATTTTCTTCGCTTCGTAATGATTTTTTGGCAAAGTGTTATCTTCAGGAAGCAATTTCTTCAACAAAAGCAGCAATTCAGTGAAGCTTTTGTCACTCCATCCAAACCTTGTCTTCAAATTGACCATTGCTAACACCGCAGACAATCGTGTAAACGTTGAGCACCCCGAATACAAAGGGATTTTCGAATCATTTTGTAGTTTTTCATACACAAGTGAGTGGGCTTGCTGAAAACAGGCTTGTCCAAGATCACGTAGCATGTCTTCTATACGATCATCTGTTTATACATCATCCGGCACGGCGGTTGGGACAGTTGGCATTTGTGGCATTTCTGACAATTCACCATGCCATATCCATTTTGTATAATTTGGAATTATGCCGTCACATATAAGATGTGATCTGATTTCGTCGATTGTCTGTCGTCTTCCATTGCCACATTTGACACAAGGGTAAAAATATTTTCCACGCAACGAAGGTGCGTTACGTGTCGCAAAATTTAGAAATTGCTCAACCCCATCTTCATACTGATCAGTAATGCGGGGCAATTTCATCCAACTACGATCCATGACCTTTACTAAAATGGAATTATGATATTGTCAATGACCATATCAATCAAAAGATCAACTTCATGTTTAACAGGTGTAGCCCTATCCCATTCAACAACTTATATTTTATACATGAATCATCAAAGTCAAAGTTAAATATGGTTTGTTATATTTAACGAAATTTTGGCATGATTTCGCATTGGTCTCCAAGTACATGAAATGAAAGCGGTAAGTTTAACTCATCCCGATCAAGTATGCACTAGGAGAACAACGCAAAATACATTAAACCGAAATGTCATTAAATTAAACAAACCATACTTTACTTTCACTTTGGTATTTCACCTATAAAATATAAATTGTTGAACTGTCCAAATGGACAATTCAAGATTCAATTCAACTCTTAATGCAAACTATCCGCATTAAGCACTGAATTGAAGCTTGAACGGGAAACTAAGCTTGACTCACAATGCATTCAAAGGTATGACAAACCAATAACGATATGTAAAAAAGCGTCAAAAACATCAAACCTCGGAAGTTAAAGAAAGGTAAGAGGAAAGACAAAGTTACCCAAGAAGACAGTTCTGGGTTTTGTGGTGGAAGGCCAACAAAACAGAGCTGGCAAAATCCAAATCTAGTGAATGGTCCAGTTAGGGAAAGAACAAGTCTGAAATACCAGCTGGTGGATCTGAAATATTTGTTTTAAAAAAATTAAAAATTAATAAATAAATAAAATTTTGCCAGATTGGAAAAGATGTGGACAAGAAAACATGAGTGACGCAAGAGCTATGGACTTGGGAAATTCGATCTGAATCTAGTCTTAACTTAGCCACTATCCAAAAATTTTCCTACCCTTGAGCTAGGCCAAGTTACAATCCTAAAAAGACCTTTTGATCAGTTGTGCATGCATTTATGTTTCTTATCTCAGGGAACTTGATAATATGATCAAGCTTATGGTTGTGCTATGACCGTGTTGAATTGAGTGATGATATTAACCTTGATACACTTGAGCGTTGAGTGAAACAGATATATCTTTGTGAGAAAATTTGATGTGAAAAAATTATTATACTCAGCATTGTGATTCCAGCATTGTGACATGTGATTTAAGTTTGATTGTTGATCCTTGCTTCTCATCTTGGAATTCTGTTTGTTGCTGAGGACAACAATGTCTAAATCTGTGAATTATTTGATATGTTGCTAACACATCTTAGTTTTTAGGGTTAATTTAGTTATAATTCAATCAATAATTAGGAATATAGGCTAGAATTAGTTAAGTTTATTTATTTATTTGTTATTATCTCATTTTATTACCATTTTGTTAATTCAGAGCCGAGCGAAAAAGAGGAGAAAAGAGGTAAAAAGGGAAAGACTAAAGCTCTCGAACCTGCCATGCGGGTAGCGCCAAATGCCACGCTAGTAGCGCTGTATTTGTAGAACAAGCTATTCAATTCGAACCTGTTACGTGATCAGTGTGGGAACCGCGTTGTTAGTGCCATCTTGCCAAGATCAGGCCTTTAGCTCGAATAAGCTGTGCCATTAGCGCCATAGTCCGCGCAGGTCGCACTAAGAATCCAGGAAGCCAAGTTCATCTCGAACATCTCACGTGATTAGCGTGAGATGCCGCGCTACTCAGGCCACAAATTTTGGAAAACAAATTCAAGTCGAATGATTCACGCGATTAGCGTGGCATTCGACACGATCAGTGCCACACATATTTTGTTTCCTGATTTTAAGATATTTGGCACGAAAATAAGAAAAAGAAAGGGTTTTATTACCCTAATTAATAGAAGAACGTGCAAGGATAAAAAAGAGGCTTATGGACTGAGGAAAAACACCCTTGGACAGATATTTTTACACACATAAACACAATGGAGAGATGATCAAGGCCAAAATTTGCAGAAAGATTAATGCTTCGTTGTCTTTGTATTTCTTGAGGTTAGACATGAACATGTCTGGCTAAATTCCTTTATTGTGATTAGGGTCAAGAACCAATGTGAACTCCTCTGTAATTGGATTTGGTATTAATATGAGATTATTATGATTGCTTTGTTTTACTCTGTGCCTCATGTAACACCCTCAATTTTCCATATATATGTGCATTTTCTTATAAATATGCATTCCTAGGCAAATGACATAAATACCCTTGGACACTTTTGAAAATGACCAAAATGTCCTTAGGCAATTCCATAAATGACAGTTAGGTCCCTGGGGAAAATGACCAAAATACCCCTGAACATTTGTTCAAATGACCAAAATGCCCTATGAGATAGAATTTTTAGAAATTTTGAAAGATAGTTCAAAAAGAATTGAATTTAAAATAAATCTAAGTTTAGAAAAAAACACAGAAGAAAGAAAGATACAATCTAGAGAATTTTCTCTTCATTATAGTAGAAATGGATTCTTTAATAAGTGGTCTAAACATTTTACTAATCAAAAACAAAGTGAACCAATAGGAAATTAGATAAAACCATGGAAAGAAATTGTGTGACAACTTATTAAATGTTACTAAAAACTTTAAGGTAGTTTCTAACTAATTTTGGAATTTTATTAAGTTGGATTAAGGTTTTCTAAATTAAAGAAATAATTTTATACAATTCAAAAACTTAAGCTAAGTAAAATAAAGCATAAAAA
>PYAF01003446.1:115455-143665 GCA_007407185.1 Glycine tomentella
CATAGCATATAAAAAGAAGTAGTGGGGACCAAAGTGAGGTTAGCTCACGGACAGCACCCACTTTCATTCTCCATCCTTTTCACTTACACCTAAAACACAAAGCCAAAACAAGGTCACACCCTAGGGAATTCCACGTGAAAGAGCTAGGAGCTTTTGAAGACAAGTAGTTAAATTTCAATTAAGAAAGCCAAAATAAACCGTGAAAATTACTCCAAAGCTTTTCATTTATTTCCTTTAATTCACCTTTTTCCTAGAAGCAAAACCAAAGCCCAAAAGTTTGAGAGTTCACGTGAAGGAAGCTAGGAGGTTGAAGTCAAGTTGCTAAAATTCCAAACAAGGAAAGCTAAGGTATGGGGAAGTATGTTGATATACATGGTTTAGATATTGATTAGGTTATGCTATTGTTTATTTCTATAGAATTTAAGCTATGTTATCATTTATTCCTTTAAGACTTAAACTATGTCTACCAAGTGTTTGATAAAATGCCTCAATGAATTTAAAAAGGGTACCAAGATGTTTATTTAGATAATTAACATTATATGATTTCAAGAATAATTAACTTGAATCTAATCTAGTAATAAAGTGACTTAAGGCATGTGTTCCTTAGTGTGGTTGTGTGTTAGTTTATTACTTGCTTGTTGTTAAATTATGGTAGAATTAAAATTTGTATGTTATATTGTTAAAGATGTTTTATTAGTTTAGATAATATTTGGCTAAATTAATGGTTATAATAAATAACTTGAAACTATTTTAGCAAACAAAAAGGGGATTAAATAACTTAACTTTTGTATATTATGACTTTGGCTCAAAGAAATCCTTGTCTTGATGTTTTACTAAAAGTTGCTTGTTATTTTGCTATTTACTTAATATTTTACTAAAATTGGTATGTTGAGTATTAATTGAATGCTTATATTAAAGTCTATGTGATAAGTATGTATTCTATGAAGTTCACATGTTATATGGATTATTATTGAATCCATGTGTTGCTGAGTATTTCCATATACATGCATAATATGTTGAGCTGAGTCCTATGCAAGATTTATATTGAATGGCTAGCATATATGAGAAATACAATTGGAGATTAATGGTAACGAAGAATAATTAAACCATTCATGTATTTTCATATGCATATGCCTGGCGGGGGTTAATCCGTGGTGTTATGCCTGGCAGGGGCTAATCCGTGGAGATGTTGTCAGATAGCTAAACTGAGTCCACGCGTTCAAGGTGTTATGAACTTGGGGGTAGTTGAGACAGGGAGGACCACACCACCATGATGATCACATAGGTGGAGGTGACTATCCTACGTTCCCCTGGGCTACCCCGACTGGTTGGATAAGTTTATTTGTGCCACCAAAGAGGGTGAGGCTATCTTGACTGTGGCCATTGGTGATAATTTAATAAGCTGAGATCTCAGTCATGCATCATTTAATAAAGAAAACATGCATCAAACATTATGAACATTGATTTATGATTATTCTACTATTATTCTGTATTTTACTATTTTGTGCTTTTGAAAACCTGTTGATTTATCTAAACTGTGTTTATCATGTACTTACCCCTGTGTTGTGTCTGTGGTTGACACCTGTGATGACCCCAATTTACTTGGGCGAGCAGAAAGACAGTAAAGAGCTGAGATGATGTGATGGTGAAGCTTGGATGATTTGCTTACTGTACTTGGCTTGGTGTATTTTGGCTTGATGTATTGTTGCCCTGGTTTGATGGTATTGTCTCTGAAGTTATGTAATTTGTATGAGACTATTTTAGTGATGGTCTGTATTTTATTTTGGAAGACTGTACACGGACTGTTATATTTAGACTGTTGTATTAAACTATATAGAGACCACGTCTGTTGATGAATTTATGTACGTAATAGTTTAAATAAGACGGTTTCGAATATTAATTTTACGTAAAAGAAATATGTAGAAAAAAAAATTTCGTCAATTAAAAATGAACTAGATTAAATACGTTAATTAAACGAAGTCGTTATACCTCATTGTTTTATTCTTTATTAGAGTTGGTCATTCTATTAAAGTGCTTAGGGTTAGGATTCACAATAGTAATGTTGGGATTCTAATTTCTGATAGGAGTAAGATAACAATTTTTACATTACCTAGGGATAGGGATGTATGATTGCAGAAACCTTATGGTGTATTCTTTTAATGCTTAGCTTGATAGGAATCGCTAAGGAATTAAGATTTTTAATTGGGTTAAAAGGTTAAATTGCTAAGGGATTAGGATTTAACTAATTAAGGAAAGATGCATCCTCTGAGTACAAAACTAATTGACATTGATAACCAATTCAAGTTAAAGAGGTAGGGATCAAAGGGGATTGCGCTCTAATCACAATTATTTCTCTCAACTGCATTACAATCAATTCAAACTTGCTTTTAAATTCTTTTTAATTTCTGTCATTTATTTAATTCGCTTAATTCCAAAATACAACACAACATTACTCTCTTAAAACAATTTATTTTCCTTCCAATTTCAAAGATCGTAAGTTACTATAAGATTAAGAATTCAATCCCTGTGGATACGATACTTTACTTACACACTTTATTACTTGAATGAATGGTACACTTGCCATTTCGTAACACTACACCAAGAGTAGGACTATAGTATCCAAAAGGTACATCTATCAGCTTGATTGGATATTCTGATTCTGATTTTGCAGGGTGCAAATTGGATAGAAAGAGTATCAGTGGTACATGCCACTTGCTAGGAAGCTCTTTGATTTCTTGGTATTGCAAGAAGCAATCATGTGTTGCCTTATCTCCTGCTGAAGCTGAATACATCTCTACTAGAAGTTGTTGTGCACAAAGTCTTTGGTTGAAGCAACAACTTCAAGACTTTGGTGTTGAGATTAAGGAGATACCATTGCTATGTGATAACACAAGTGCCATCAACATATCCAAAAATCCGATTATGCACTCAAGGACAAAGCACATTGAAATAAGACATCACTTCATTAGAGATCATATCCAAAAAGGTAACATCAAAATTGAGTTTGTTAACACTAACAATCAATTAGCTGATATTTTTACAAAACCTCTGGATATAGATAGATTCTTCATACTTAGAAACATGCTAGGAATTCTAGATGGATATGGTGTATGTTAGCATGTTGTTTATGTGCTCATCTACATGAAAACATATTGTTTATTGGCCATTCATCTCAAATAAGTGCAAATTCTAAATTGCTGCATAAATATTGTTCATGATGATAAATTCACTGTAATAATCGATTAAGGTATAGAATAATTGATTAAATGGATTTCAATAGCCCTTTGGAGTGACTTTTGTGCTTATGTAATCGATTACAGAAGCGAAATAATCGATTATTCTTCCTTCAAAATTATTTCAAAATCCAAATCTCACTGGAATTATCGATTACACCTCGAATTAATTGATTACACAAGCTTAAAATCTATTTTAAATATCAAATTTCACTGTAATAATCAATTACCACCTATTTTAATCAATTACACTTCATCCTACTTAACTGAACCTCACTGGTTTAATCGATTACACCTCGTGTTAATCGATTACAACCCTTTGTAAAAACAATTTTGCTTACAAATTAATCGATTACATAAGCTCGTAATCGATTATTCATGGAGTTACTGCAAAATCTGACAGTTTTTTTTGAAAATTGTAACTGTCCAACTGCTATCAAATTCAAAATTTGAAAATTCTGAGCTTTTATGATAACGGGTTAATTCGAAATAACAGTTTTTTCTTTCAAATTTCAAATTTTGGAGCCTTAAACATCTAAAAATCTAGCTTTTTGGTGAAAGGGAAAATCACACTATTCCCTTCTTCTTCTTTAAGCCTTGTTGTGCTTTTCTATTCTTTTCCTGAGTCTAGATACTCTGTCATTTAGTGTCTACCTTTGTTCTCACCATGTCCACATCTAAGAGAATTAAAACCTCTAAGAGAAAAGCTGCTGAAACCTCTAACCCTGCAGTTACTAGGTTAGATCATTGGTTTCTTGTTGAGCGTGACAAAATTACTTACCTACAGTTTAATGCTACAAAGCTTATTTGCCCTCCCAAACACCTTGATATTACCTGGTTCACCGGAGAAGGTTTTCAATTCCCTACTTTGCTTGAAGCCCAGGGATTGAAAAAGTTTGTTGAAATGAAGGGTACTTTTTACCCTGAATTAGTGAAGGTGTTCTACACCTGTGCTAAGGCTTCCATGGATGGGACAATCCTGTCTCAAGTCAATGGAGTAGCCATGGAAATCACCCCTGAAGTCTGGCAAGAAGTGGCTGGCATTTCCTTTTTTGGTGAAAGGAAATTTGAAGAAGAGGCTGGGGGTTACAATAGGGTGGATACCTATAGAGGAATGCTTCTTGATCCTCACATGAGGCTGAAACAGAGGCTTAGTACTAGCTCTATGACCCATGAAGATAGACTTCTTCATTATATCATCATCTACATCTTGACTCCTAGGTCCACTAATCATGCCCTAGCCACAAATTATGACATATAGCTTGTGTATGGCATCAAAAATTCTATTCAGATGAACTGGATCCTCATTCTTGAGGAAACCATGCTGAAATTCAAAAGATTATTGAATTATACATTTCCTTATGCTGTGTTGGTGTCCAGATTCGTTGATTACATTAAAATAGATGTAACCAATGAGGTTGTTGACAACACAAACTCCAGCAACAGCCTCATCAAAGAGAAACATCTTATCAAGCTTGGGATGGTCAAGGCTCCCTATGGATGGCAGATGGCAGGACAACAAGTTCCTCTTACTGGTGCTAAAGAAGAAGTAGATGATGAAGAAGAACCTAAAGCCCCTACTCAACCATCTTACAACCCCTTTGAATAACTCATGATTCAAAAGATGGATGCTCTACTATCTCTGCATCATGAGCACAGGGCTGAAAAAATTCATCTATGGTATTTTTTTTCCATTTGTTGTGTTCTGTGGTTTACTATGCTTTTTATTTTTTTTGTCCTACTGATTAATGTAATGCATCTTTTGAATTACTGGAAGTTCTATTTCTCACCTCTTTGTATTCTCTCTAGAAGTACTTGTTTTGTCTTTGATAAGCCAAATAGGGGGAGAAATAATTGTAATAATTTTAATAATGTTAGGGGGAGAACTATTTACTTAATAATTCATGTGAAATCATATAACTCAGGGGCAGTAAATTTGAAACTTTGAATGAATACTTAACAATTGATCATACTCACTTGTTCTTGCAAAAAGCTAATGTGATTTCAGATATCAAGTATAAATTTCCAATCCTTCATCCCTCAAATGCAATCAAAAGATAGGACAATTGATATTTGGCATGCTCAAAGCTAAAAAGGGGGAGACTGTTGGATTAAAAGGAAGCTGCAAGAAGATTGAAGCAAGGATGGCTTGAAGTTTTAGCTTTTCACATGCCTAATCATTTGATGGCATTTGTAATTGACTAAGTGGTTCAAGTACATAGCCTAGTGATCCTTGCATTGCATAATTCATTCACATGCATTCATATGTAGGATAAAAGCTTAAAATGATTGCATTTACAAAGAAAACATGTTCTCATGGTTAAGGTTTCTTGAAAAAGGAAAACTTACTGTTTTAATCGATTACTCAGTATTGTAATTGATTACATGCTTTTGTTTTTAATCTGAAGAACACATTAATCGATTACAGTGTTCTTGTAATCGATTACATAGTGTAAAATGAATATCATACATGGTTGCTTTAATTTATTACCATTAATAGTAATAGATTACAAAGACTAATTAGAAAAACAAGTTGTGTTGCTTTAATCGATTACATAAGCCAAAAAGAAAACAATTTTTTGTTGCTTTAATCAATTACATGTCGTAATAATTGATTATTCTGTTCATATACATTTTCCAGAAAGTTGAGGAACAATTTAATCGATTATTTAGAAGCTTTAATCGATTATTGTTAGTTAAAACTGTTTTATAAAAAGCTTGGTGAGTCTGTTTTCTATAAATAGACCTTGTACAAATTGTTTAATATACATGAGCGAATTACACAAAAGATACTAAGATTTCTAAGAGTTCAAGAGACTATTTTTGAGTGAAAAACACATCTTGTAAAGATCAAGATTTCTGAGTTTTTCTAATGAAGATGTGTTAAAGAAAAGAGTTTTTCAAGATAGTGATTCTAAGCATTAGAATTCATTCAACCTGGAACGTGTGGCAATCCATTTCATTTTCATTCATTCATACATGAAGGATCCCAGGTTATGTCTATCTTGAATCTTTCTTTTTAAGAGTTTAATGATTTGTTTTGTAATTCTTTTGTGATAAATCAATTTGATTCTATCAAGCATTTTGGAGAAGGGTTCTCTAGAGGGTAGAACAAAGTAGTGTTCTCTGGTTCTTGGTCTTAGAAATCTATAGGGTTTAGATTTTGATTCTTGGTCTGGGTTTGACAAGGGAGACCTTTTGTAAATTACTCGTAAAGAATATTTTGATTTAGTGGAAACTCGTACCTAGTGTTGGTTGGAAGACACTGGAAGTAGCCTCCAAGTTTATGAGGTGAACCAATATAAAATTGCTGAGTCTCTTATTCTATTTCTGTATATTTCTCATTGATTGTGTTTGGGTAATCAAGTTATCATCAACAAGATATATTTTTTAGCAGTACTAGCATATCAAAGGTGATCTTGGTTGAAAGAAAAGTTTTGGTTTGAAAAAGATTTTAAGTGATACAATCCAGATTTCAAATTCCACATAAAGTTTCAAGAAAGTTTTTAAATTCTGTTTTAAACCAATTCACCCCCCCTCTTGGTTTATTTGAAGAGTGTTCATTGTATTTTCAAAGCCCATAGTAATTACCTCCTAAACTCATAGTTCTAGTAGGACCAAATAAATCTATGTGAAGTAATTCAAGGGGTCTTGAATTAGAAACAACATTTTTACTTTGAAAGAATTTTTTGTTTGTTTCCCTTTTTGACAAGCATCACATAATTTGTCCTTTTCAAACTTGAGTTTGGGTAAGCCAATGACTAAATCCTTTTTAATCAACTTGTTCATATGGTGCATGTTAATGTGACTTGCTCTTCTATGCCATAGCCAGGATTCATCAATTTTACTTATTAGACAAGAAGTGTTGTGAAAGAATGCATGATCTATGGAGAGTAAATAGATATTACCTTTTCTTTTACCTATATGAATCACCTCACCATTTTGTCCATCACATATCATGCAGCAACTATCATCAAATGACACTTTGAATCCTTTATCACAAAGTTGGCTTATACTTAGGAGATTGTGCTTTAAACTTTCCACATAAAGAACATTTTTGATTTTGGTTTTAAAGTTGTCTCCTATATTTCCTTCTCTAATTATCTTCTCTTTGTTGTTGTCTCCATAAGTGACAAATCCTCCATCTTTATGAGTCAAATTTGTGAGCATTGATATGTCACCGGTCATATGTCTAGAGCATTCACTATCAAGATACCATAATGATCATCTTGCTCTTAGACATACCTGCAAAATTCAAATCAATTTACAAGGAAGGTACCCAATTGAGATTGGGTCCATAAGGGTTAGCTATTTTCCTTTTCTTTGTCACATAGAATCTCCTAGCATAGCATCTATTAGATGTGTGACCTTTCTTCATACAATAATTACAAGTTACAGTTTTTTGTGCTATTTCAAAATAAGTCATTTAATTAAACCTTGGTTTTGAAACAACTTTTTGATGTTTTTGTTTTGGATGCACAAACTTGGTTTTCCATAAGGTTTTGATCCATGTTTGTAACCCAATCCAGAAGTATCTCCAGCATATTTTTGCACAGTTAGCATTTCAGCCAAATTACATTTTCCTTTATAAAGTCTTTTCAAGAGATCAACCAAGTAATTATTTTCTAAAAGTACTACCATATGTTTTTCACCTTGACTTTTTTTGAATTCATCAAACTCTTTTTGCAAATCATTTTATTTGTCAACATTATATGAATAATAAGCACATACACATCCATTCATTTTGTACCTTGAAACAAGTTTTTCATTTTCTTCTTTCAGGTTACAAATCTCAGTTTGCAATTCTGCAATTTTTGTGACATGCCATCTAAGATTTCCTTTTAGCCTATTAATGGATTTTGCAAGCTTTTGAGCCTCTTCATGCATTTCTTGAAAAGCATCAATAACTTGATGAAATTCAGAATTTACCTCAATTTCAGCACTTGAGGATTCATCATCTCCATTAATTATGGAAGTGAAACACACATTTGCTTCTTCATTTTTAGTTGATGATTCAAAAGTTGTTGACTCATTTTCTTCCCAAGCTATATAGGCTCTCGTAGGCTTTCCTTCTTTCTTTATCTTGTTTTCGCCTTGTTGCTTTTTCAAAAAGATAAAGCATTCAAATTTAATGTGGTCAGGCTTACCACATTCAAAGCAAGTGAAGTTGTTGTCGCTCTTTTTGTTTTTGTTCTTTGTGAACTTTCTGTTCTTGTCTCTTCTCAAGAACTTGCTGAACTTTTTGACAATTAGATTAATGTTGTCCTCTTCATCTTCTTAATTTGAGTCTTCCATCTTTTCCACCTTTGAGGATGCGGCTTTCAAAGCTATGCTTTTTGGCATCTTCTGCATTGGTTAGTTGTGACATTTCAAGTTCATACTCAAGAAGCTTACCAACAAGTGCAGCCATAGAATTTTGGATAGGTCTTTTGATTCTTTGATTGCTGTCACCTTTGATTGCCATGGTCTTTTGAGACACTTCAAGATTTTGATATTCAACTCTTCAGCATCAAAGATCTTTCCAAGACCAAGAAGATGATTTACTATGTGAGTGAATCTTGTTTGAAGTTGAGATATGTTTTCTGTGGAGTTCATCTTGAACATTTCATACTCATGGATTAAGGCATGCTTTCTTGATCTTCTTACTTCATTTGTACCTTCATGAGTTATCTTCAACATCTCCCACATCTCCTTTGCACTTTTGCACCTAACAATTCTAAAGAATTCATCAGAGGAAAGTGCAAAAGTAATCATATTTTTAATTTTAAAATCATATTGAACAACTCTCTTTTCAAAATCTGTCATTTCATCCCATTCTTTGGGAATCATATCATTACCAACAATTTTTATAGGAATAACAGGATCTTTTTCTATTGCATTCCAAGCACCTGGGTCATTTGATTGAATAAAGATTTTTATTCTATTTTTCCAAAAATTGAAGTGCTCTCCTTCAAACATCAGAGAACGATTGAGGGAGGCACCTTCCTTGAAGGTAATTTGTGTGGTATTCATTTTCTTTTAAAGAAAGATAATGATCTTGAATAACACTCAAGAACCTGCTCTTGATACCAATTGAAAAACAATAGGAATACCCACAATAACCAAGAGAGGGGTGAATTGGTTTAAACTTGGTATTTTAAAAATTCTTTATAAAATCAGAGTTAAAGGATCTTAATCACTTTTAAACCAAGAATGTTTCTAATCAATCTAATCACTCAGCTCAAGAAATAAAACAGGACTTGATGAGTAATGATAATAATACCAAGAACAAATGAACAAGATAACTAGTAGTGATTAAGGAATAGAAAAACAACACAATAATTTTTACTGGTTCACTTCTCAAGAGAAGCTACATTCAGTTTCTTCTAATCAACACTAGATTAGAGTTCCACTATTATAAATTTCAATTCTTACAAGCTTTACAACAAACACTCTTTATCAACCCTAGATAAAGAATAGAAATCTAAAACTCTATTAGACTTCTAGTGATCAAGAACCAGAGAACACTACTCTGTTCTTCTCTAGAGAACCCTACTCTAGCACAAGCTTCAAAGAACTCTTTATAATAGCTTCAAATAACAAAAAATACAAAAAGGAATATACAACCAAAGATAATGGAGAGAAACAACCTGATGATCCAATGAATATGAATGCACGCGGTTTACCAATCAGAGTTGAATTGCAGAAAAGGATTTCAGAACATGCTCTCCAAAAACTTCTTTGAAAACTCTTGCCCAAGAAATCATTCAATACCCATGAAGATTAAAGAGTGGGACAAGAACTTAGTTAACCCAAAAAATCACTTTCTAACTTTGAGAAGGCTTGTGTATATTCTGAAAATTCGAAGTATTCAAGTTAGTTTATCAGACAAGCCTTTATCCTATTTATAACAGCTTTTTGTAACAGACTATAATCAATTACAACGAGCCAAATAATCGATTAAAATGACTTATGTAATCGATTAAATTGTTACTTAATTGATTAAAGTTTTCAAAGCTTCATCCTGGGTTTTACAACGAATAGAATAATCGATTAAATTGAGCTGTAATTGATTAAAGCAGTGAATTTCATTTGTGAAGCAAATTTCTGTAATCGATTACAATTTGTGATAATCGATTAAAGCAGCGAGGTTCATTGTGAAGCAAGCTTGTGTAATCGATTACAATTTGTGGTAATCGATTAAAGCAGTGAGACATGTTTTATGTTTTTACTATATAATTGATTACAAGAGTTATGTAATTGATTAATATGTTCTTCAAGGCTTTTCCAGATTTAAACGAAGCAAATGATCGATTAAACTGATGTGTAATCGATTAAAGCAGTAAGATTACATTTTCCAAAAACATTAGCCATTTAATTTCTTTTAAAAACATGAATAGCTTTGATACTTTAATGAAAACATTTAAGCATGTTTATGATTATGTGCATGCAATGCAAGGATCAAAAGATTGACCTCTCATACACTTATTTGAATTACAATCTTCAAGGCATGTGAAAAGCTCAAAACTTCTAAATCACAAGCTTCATCTTCTTGTTGGTCCCCCTATATCGAACATCTACCTGATGTCGAGGTCCTTGCGGCTAAGTTCCAGAGGGGACTTAAAGAGAGCATTGAGGAGAAGATTGCTGGTAGTGGATCCTGGGATTTAGGCAGCCTAGTGAGACAGTGTCGTCAGGTGGAGGATTTGATCAGGAGGCCCAGTGGAAGCCAACCTATTCCCTCCACGAGACAGGACGTGAGGAGGTCCAGCGGTCTAGGCCCAGCCGGGAAGGGCAAGGGCTGGGATCTGAGGGTTTCTTCTCCAGTAACTGGTTCAAGAAGGGCTCTAGTCATAGACTGGCTCCACCTCCCAAGTGTGCTACTTGCGGGAGAAACCATTGAGGAGTGTGTTCCACTGGTCAACTTGTATGCTATAGACGTGGCAGGAACGGCCACTATGCTAAAGATTGCCCGCAGGTAGGTATCCGAGTTGTAGTCGCTCCTGCGATTTCAACAGCACTCCCTGCAGGCCGGGTTTACACAATGGATGCCAGAAAGCCAGCCCAGGCTCCTGACTTGATCCGAGGTAACATTATGATAGCGGGTTATGATGTGAAAGTCTTGTTTGACTCCAGAGCTACTCACTCCTTCATTGAGTATCGTACTGCTTTAGGACTGAACTTGTAGATGTTCAGATTTTTTCCTCCTATGGAGGTTATCACCTCTTCTAGGAAGTAGTGTCGAGTGGATACATACTACCGGGATGTGCAATTTCAGTTGGAGGGCTGAGATTACAGTGTTGACCTGTATTGCCTTACGATGCCTACCCTTGAGATTATTTTGGGTATGGATTGGTTGGCCAAGTATGGCGTTATGTTGGATTGCTGCAATAAGAAGGTCGTGGTGCCTTCAGGTGGAGTCAACCCAAGTTCCGCTTCGTTTTTCACAGTCTTGCAAGCTCACAAGGCAATGAAGGAAGGAGCCCGGGGCTATCTTTTGCTGAGTACAACGGAGGAGAGTAGGGAGTAGACTTATCAGAGATCCCAGTAGTGAGAGAATTTGTTGACGTATTCTCGGAAGAGATTACACAACTTCCACCCGAAAGGGAGATTGAATTCTCCATTGATTTGATTCTCGGCAAGGACCCATATCCATAGCTCCATATCGCATGGCTCCTTTGGAGTTAAAAGAGCTGAAGGTGCAGCTTGAGGATTTGTTGTCCAAAGAGTTTATAAGGCCAAGTGTGTCGCCATGGGGAGCACCGATTATCTTCGTGAAGAAGAAGGATGAGAGTATGCATTTGTGCGTGGACTACAGGCACCTGAATAAAGTTACTATAAATAATAAGTATCCTTTACCCCAGATTGATGACCTGCAACATCAACTGAAGGGAGCCTGTGTGTTTTCCAAGATCGACCTATGATCCGGGTATCACCATATTCGAATTAAGCTCGAGGACATACCAAAGACCGTATACCAGTCTAAGTATGGGCACTATGAGTTTCAGGTCATTCCATTCGGTCTCACAAACACCCCGGCCGTGTTCATGGATTATATGAACCGGGTATTCAGACCTTTCTTGGATCAGTTCGTAGTGGTGTTCGTTGATGACATACTGATCTACTCCAAGAGTAAGGAGGAACATGTTGGGCACCTCAACATTGTTCTTCAAACATTGAAGAATGACCAATTTTATGTCAAACTATCAAAGTGTGAGTTTTGGTTGTCCATGGTGAAGTTCCTCGGCCACGTGATCTCGACAGTCGGGGTAGCAGTTGACCCCAATAAGATAGAGGTCGTGATGACTTGGGAGAGGCCCAAGAATGTGTCCGAGATCCGAAGCTTTCTTGGACTGGCGGGATACTTCCGAAGGTTCATTCAGGGATTCTCACAGATGGTGTTGCCCTTGACCCGCCTAACCCGGAAAGGCACCCCTTTCGTCTGGACTCATGAATGTGAAGAGTGTTTCCAGAGATTGAAAGAAAAGCTGACCACAGCTCTGGTGTTGACTTTTCCTGATCCTAAAGGATGTTTTGAGGTCTATTGTGATGCTTCCAAGTAGGGACTTGGATGTGTGCTGATGCAGGAGGAAAGAGTAGTTTCCTATGCATCCAGCCAACTGAAATCGCATGAGAGCTATCCTACAAATGATTTAGAGTTAGCAGCAGTGGTTTTTCCTCTAAAGATATGGAGGCACTACCTGTATGGAGTCGGGCTCGTGGTGTTTATTGACCACAAGAGTCTCAAGTACTTGTTTGATCAGAAGGAGCTAAACATGAGACAGAGGCAATGGATGGAGTTCCTCAAAGATTATGATTTTGAGTTAAGATACCATCCCAGGAAGGCCAATGTAGTGGCAGACGCCTTAAG
This sequence comes from Glycine tomentella, assembly GCA_007407185.1. Lineage (NCBI taxonomy): Eukaryota > Viridiplantae > Streptophyta > Magnoliopsida > Fabales > Fabaceae > Glycine > Glycine tomentella. The sequence goes on from PYAF01003446.1 coordinate 128,539, forward strand.
TAGGAAGCACATGAGCTTAGCTTGCATGATGATCGGAGATTACAAGCTAATAGAGGACTTTCGGGATATTGATGTGTTGCAAACACATCTTAGTTTTAGGCTAGTTTTAGGTTATAATTCAATAAAGTTCTTAGGAATATAGGTTAGAATTAGTTTAATTGTTGTTTATTTTTAATTATATCTCATTTTAGTACCAAGTTGTGATTTCAGGGCCAAAAAGAGGAGAATCAAGCAAAGAAAGAAGAAAAGCCTATTTAAAGTCTCGCGCGATCCGCGCCAGAAGTCGCGCCAGTCGCGCCACAAGGAAAAAGGCAAGCATCAGTTTCGAACAACTCTCGCGGGCAGCGTCAACCTCCGCGCGAGTCGCGCCAAGCACCTGAGACCAGCCCTTCAACTTGAAGACTCCACGCTGTTAGCATGAAGATCCGCGCGAGTAGCGCCATATGCCCAGAGCCAGCCATTCATTGCGCAGACTTCACCCGATTAGCGTGAAGTTCCACGCTATCAGCGCCATCCATTCGAAGTTCCACGCGGTCAGCGCGAAGTCTCGCGCTGTTAGCGCCACAAAGATCCTGTTTCCTGATTTAAACTTATCTGGTTCGAAAATTGGCACAAGAAGAGGCTTTGTTACTTGAATTAAATCACTCTATAAAAGAAAGGCCTCTTGGACTGAAGAAAGGACACTCTACATCAGATTTTATCATTCTAAACCTCTGGAATTCAGTTTTACATAGAATCAAGACTAGGGTTTACTGCAGAATCATGTTCTTCACGTATGCTTTGGTGTTCTTGAAGCCTATGTTAGGCTAAACTCTGTATTGTGGTTAGGCCAAGAACCGATGTGAACTCCTCTGTAACTTGACTGGTATTGAATGAGATTATTATGATTGTTTTATTTTACTCTGTTCTTAATTGTTTTATTCTTACTTAGAATTGACCATTCTACTTAAGTGTTGAGGGTTAGGCTTCGGAATAGGGATGTTGGGATTCTAATTTCTGACCCAAGTAAGATAACAATTGTTCATTGCCTAGGGATAGGGATGCGTGATTGCAGAAACTTATAATATAGTCTTTTAAATGCTTAACTTGATAGAATTCACTAAGGGAGGTTAGCCAGACAAAGAAGGAGAGAAGCAGAAAACTTTGATTTTGATTCAATTCCTGAATTACAGTCAGAGGTAGAAATGGCTGAAGAACTACATAATCAGCCAAGACCAAGACCAAGACCAGAGGATGAACTAATGGAGGATATTCTTGCTCCTATGTTCACAAGACCAAACTCCAGTATTGTGAGACCACCAATCTAAGCAAACCACTTTGACATTAATCCTTCATTGATTGCTTTGGTGGAACGCAGTCAGTTTGGTGGGGAAGACTTTGAAGACCTTCATGATTTCATTGACAGATTTCTAAGAATCTGTGACACTATCAGACATCAAGGGGTTTCAGATGATGCTGTAAAGTTAAGCCTATTCCCTTTTGCTGTTAAGGGACATGCACTGAGATGGTTGAACAGACAATCATCAAATAGCATCACTACTTGGGATGGCTTAGTCTCAAGATTTTTCTCTCAATACTTTTCCATGGACAAATACAATAGGTTGGTAAATGAGATTACCAACTTCACTCAGAATGGAAGAGAGTCCTTGTGTGCTGCTTGGAACAGATTCCAAGAATTAATCAGGAGATGCCCACAATATGACATGCCTGTGGGTAAGCAGGTACGTATATTCTTTTATGGTATGACTCCTGAGACACGCATGATTGTTAATGTTGCAGTAGGGGATACTATAAGGTCCAAAACTGCAGCTCAGACATATGAGCTTATTAATTCTCTGGCTCGTAATGAAAATGAGAGTATAACCATTCAGCCAAAGAGAGAACCAATCCAACTGTCCAACAATGATGCAATGCTTGCAGAGCAGAAAATCTTGGCCCAATAGCTCGCCAAGTTGATTGAGAAAATTGATAGATTACAAGTCTCTGAAGCCCAAGTTGCAGCTAGCAAACCACATGTTATCTGTGGTACTGCCAAGGTGAGCATGAATCTAATGAATGTCCTATTCTTGTTGGAGCTGACCCTGTGCAGGTTAATGGCATTTGGAATGATCAGAGACAGCAGCAACCATATCAGAGAAACCATAACTTTGCTCTGGGAAATAACTATCAAAGAAAATTTCAAGGAGGCGGTTTAGACTACAAGTCTAATAATTACCTGCAGCCTTCGGCCATTCCCAACAAGGAGATTTCTAAACTTGAAAAGGTAGTATTGCAGCTGTCCAAAACAACAACTGAGCATATCCAAGCTACAAATGCCTTCATAAATGAAACAAGAGCTCACAGGACAAACCAGGATGCTTCCATCAAAAACCTACAAAAACCAAATTGGTCAACTTGCAAAACAGTTGGCTGAGAGACTACCAGGTCAGTTCCCAAGTGACACAGTGATAAACCCAAAGGAACATGCCAAGGCTATTACAACCAAAAGTGGGAAGGTGCTCACTCCACCAGAAAAGCCTAAAGTGAGTAGAAAGGAAGCTGAGAAAGAAAATGCAGCAGCTGATACAGAGGAAGAAAAAGCTGCAGAAAATTCTAAAGACCAAGATTCTACACCTCCAAAGAAGAAATGGGATTTCTCTCGCTTTGAGAAACCCCCATATCCAGTGCAGACCAAGTAACAACTTCAGAAACAGCAGTTTGCCAGGTTTTTAGACATGTTCAAAAAGTTACACATTAATATACCATTTGCTGAGGCATTAGCCAATATGCCTAACTATGCAAAATTCATGAAAGAGCTTTTGTCTAAGAAACACAAACTGCAGGATTGTGAAACTATAGCACTCACTGAGGAGTGCAGTGCCATCATTCAAAGGAAGCTTCCTCCTAAATTGAAAGACCCTGGAAGCTTGAACATCCCTATAGCCATAGGAAACATTAATGTAGGGAGGGCACTCTGTGATTTAGGGGCTAGCATAAATTTGATGCCACTATCAATGTGTAAGTCCCTAGGTATCTCTGAATTAAAACCCACTAGAGTTTCCCTGCAATTAGCAGACCGTTCATTAAGGAAACCATCAGGGGTAATTGAGGATGTTTTCGTGAAAGTAGATAAATTCATTTTTCCTGCAGATTTCATTGTGTTAGATATGGAGGGTGAAAGTGAAATCCCTCTGCTGTTAGGAAGGTCATTTTTAGCAACTGCTAGGGCCTTAATAGATGTGGAGCCAGGAAAACTTGAATTAAGAATGGATAATGAATCTGTTGTTTTTAATGTGTTCGATGTCATGAAACATCCAGCCGATGAACATGATTGTTTTAGGCTAGATGTGTTGGATAATGTGATTTATGCAGGTATGACAACAGAAATAACAGCAACAGCAGATGCAGAGAATATTGCAGCAGGAAATACTGCAGAAGAAAATGCAGCAGCAGCAGAAAACATTGCAGAAACAGAATTTGCTGCAGAATTGAGCATTGCAGAACCAGAAGTCACACCAGAAAATGCTAAAACTATGCTAGAAGAGCTGGAGAAAAAGGAAGATGACATTCCAGCTGGAGCACCTAAGGTTGAGCTGAAGGAATTACCTGAACACCTGAAGTATGTATTCCTAGGTGAGCAAGAAACATATCCAATCATAATCAATAGAAGGGCTGGAATGGCATGAAGAAGAAAAATTGCTGAAGGTACTCAAGGAGCACAAGACAGCCATTGGCTGGTCTATCTCTGACCTCAAAGGTATAAATCCCTCCTTTTGTACTCATAAAATTCTAATGGAAAGTGATGTTAAACCTGTAAGACAACCACAAAGGCGACTCAATCCTACAATGAAAGAAGTGGTAAGAAAAGAGGTTGTCAAGTTGTTAGATGCAGGTATGATATATCCAATTTCAGACACAGCTTGGGTAAGTCCAGTCCAAACCATTCCAAAAAAAGGGGGCATGACAGTCATTCAAAATGACAACAATGACTTGATCCCCTCAAGAACTATCACAGGATGGAGAATGTGTGTTGATTACAGGAGGCTTAATGATGCAACCAGAAAAGACCACTTTCCACTCCCTTTCATGGACCAGATGCTTGAAAGGCTGGCCGGTCATGACTACTACTGCTTCCTAGATGGCTATTCTGGGTATAACCAAATCCCAGTAGCACCAGAAGACCAAGAGAAGACAGTCTTTACCTGTCCTTTTGGGTGTTTGCCTATCATAGAATGCCATTTGGACTTTGTAATGCGCCTGCAACATTCCAAAGATCCATTTTGTCCATTTTCTCTGACATGGTAGAGAATGGCCTTGAGGTATTTATGGATGACTTTTCAGTTTTTGGCTCTTGTTTTACTTCATGCTTAGCTAATTTAGCTAAAGTTTTAAAAAGATGTCAAGAGACAAATTTAGTTTTAAACTGGGAAAAATGTCACCTCATGGTTAGGGAAGGCATTATGCTAGGTCATAAAATTTCTGAAATGGGAATAGAGGTAGATAGAGCTAAATTATTACTCATTGAAAAATTACCTCCTCCTATTAATGTGAATGGTGTGCACAGTTTTTTAGGACATGCAGGTTTTTACAGGCGGTTCATCAAGGATTTCTCCAAGATTTCAAAGCCACTTAGTCAATTGCTGGAGAAAGATACTGAATTTTGTTTCAATGATGCTTGTCTTGAGGCATTTAACACTTTGAAGCACAAACTGACCACTGCACCTGTTTTGATAGCTCCTGATTGGAGTCTACCTTTTGAACTTATGTGTGACGCTAATGCTTATGCAGTTGGTGCAGTTTTAGGACAGAGAAAGGAAAAGCGTTTACATGTCATATATTATGCTAGCAAGATTTTAAATGAGGCACAAGTTAATTATGCCACAACAGAAAAAGAAATGCTAGTTGTAGTGTATGCTTTAGATAAATTCAGGTCCTATTTAGTTGGTTCCAAAGTTATTGTGTATACTGACCATGCAGCTCTTAAATTCCTGCTGAACAAACAAGATGCAAAGCCACGCTTGCAGCGTTGGATGCTTTTATTGCAGGAATTTGATCTGGAAATCAGAGATAAAGCTGGATTAGAGAACAAGGTGGCTGATCACTTGTCTAGGATTCAGGAGAAAGACTTGCAAGATGGACCAGAGGTTGAAATTAATGAGTCTTTCCCTGATGAGCAAGTGCTTGTTGTGCAATTCAGTCCATGGTTTGCAAACATGGCCAATTTTAAAGCTGCTGGAATCATACTGGAAGATTTAACTTGGCAGCAGCGAAAAAAGTTCCTACATGATGCGAGAAGGTATTTCTGGGATAACCCTTTCTTATATTTTCAATGCACTGACAATGTTATCCGCAGATGTGTAGCTGAAACCGAAGTGTCAGATATTCTGTGGCACTGTCATTCCTCCCATTATGGAGGCCATTTTGGGGCAAACAGAACTGCACACAAAGTTCTGCAATGTGGCTACTATTGGCCAACACTCTTCAAGGATTCCAAAGACTTTGTTGCGCAGTGTGATAGCTGTCAAAGAACAGGTAATATTTCTCGCAGAGATGAGATGCCACTGAACAACATCCAAGAAGTTGAGCTGTTCAATGTGTGGGGGATTGATTTCATGGGGCCTTTCCCTAAATCATTCTCCAATCAATACATCTTGGTCGCTGTGGATTATGTTTCCAAGTGGGTGGAAGCAACAGCTTTGCCAACCAATGATGCCAAGGTGGTGGTCTCATTCTTGAGAAAGAACATCTTCACCAGGTTTGCGGTGCCAAGGGCCATAATCAGTGATGGAGGGACTCACTTCTGTAACATGCAATTTGACAGCTTGTTGGCAAAGTATGGAGTCAAACACAAAGTGGCTACCCCTTATCACCCTCAGACAAGTGGCCAGGTAGAGATTTCCAACCGTGAACTAAAAAGAATCCTTGAGAAAACTGTTGGCACATCAAGAAAAGACTGGTCCAAAAAGCTAGATGATGCTCTGTGGGCTTACAGGACTGCATTCAAAACTCCCATAGGTATGTCACCTTTTCAGCTTGTCTACGGTAAGTCTTGCCATCTCCCTATTGAACTTGAACATAAAGCAATGTGGGCAACCAAATTTTTAAACTTTGAACTGTCAAAAGCTAATGAAAAAAGGTTGCTTCAGTTGAATGAATTAGATGAGTTCAGGTTAGCTGCATATGAAAATGCCAGAATCTACAAGGAGAAGACAAAGAAATGGCATGACAACCAAATCCGCCCAAAGGAATTCGTTCCTAGCCAACAAGTGCTGCTTTACAATTCTCGCCTACGACTCTTTCCGGGTAAGTCAAAGTCACGTTGGTCTGGACCATTCCTTGTGCGAGAGGTCTACCCCTATGGCACAGTGGAAATTTCTCCCTTGGATAGTGACAAAGCGTTCAAAGTGAATGGTTATAGATTGAAACACTATTTCAGGGGAGATGTGGACAGGAATGCAGTCTCTGTTCCACTAAATTCCACAGAGGAATAGCAAGAGAGAAGCGTCTAGTTCAAGACATTAAATGAGCAATTCTTGATGTACATACTTAGGCAGTTTAAGTCATTTTTGATTTTGATAAGCATTTGATTTATAATTCATGCATGTTAGATTTAAGTCAATTTAAGGTTCATTAAAATTTAGTTAGGATAAATAAAATAAAAAGAAAAATCAAAAAGAAGAGAAAAAGGTTGTCCAGAGTGTGGCACTACTCGCTCCAAGTGTGGCGCTAATCGCGCTAGAGACACAGCCAATTCACTCTATTAGCGTGAACTCTAGCGCTAATCACGTGAGACTTTCGAACCTGAGCTTCCAATCTACATAATTTCACGCTACTAGCGTGAATAGTGGCGCTAATACAGCCACTTGTTCGAGTCAATTGCCAAATAGTAGCGTGAATATTGGCGCTAACCGTGCCAAGCTTTCGAGGCTGAGGATCCTCTAGTTCAAATCCACGCGATCAGCGTGATGAAAGTGCATCAATTAGCCTGAAATTTTCATGTCCACGCTAATAGTGTGAAGAGCCACGCGAATCGCGTGGAAAAGGCGCAAGAAAAGCCTTCCAGTTCTTAATGGTGCGAACCGCGCCAACTGCCGCGCGAATCACGCGGGGTCGCGGAATCTGTTTTTATTTTAAATTTTCCCATTTCACGGCCTCAACCCCTCTATTCCCAAACTGCTCCTCCATTTTCGCCTGAACCCCAGCCATCATCATTAATCACCATTACCACCTTAAAAGCCCTTTTCTTCATTCATTTTCCCAAATCCTCCAGAACTCACCAGCGAATTCTACTCTCGAGTTCTCTCTCTCGCTCCCCATCTCGAGTTCTGCAACCAACATCGCATTTTCCATCATGGCTGGAGACAAGGTAATATCCTGGAACTAATTTGCTTTGTAATGTATAATGGTATGTTCACAAGCCATTAGGAACCCAATGCTTGTTGCCCTAGGGTCACTCACATAGAGTTCTGATAAACTTCATAGCCAAACCTTAGGATAAGAAATCATTTGCTTTTGTCTACTACTGCTTCTCTTATTTTGCGCTTTAATGTTTATGGGCAATGAAATGTGGGTGTGATTGGTGACTATCCATGGTTACTGGTACAAGGATTTCTTGATCCTTAATTGTAACACATCCTGGAACCACACAATTGTTTATCACTGACTGCTGAAAATACTCATAATATGCTTGATGAATTGCTTATGTGTGTGGTGTGTAAACTCTGTTGTGGGCATGGTTTTTATTGCTTTTCATGTTTGGCCCACAACAGATGCTAAATCTGGTGCATTGAGGGACTTAAGACCTTTGATTGAAATGAGCCCCTAAAGTTGGTTTGAATGATATGATGGAATATAGGCATATTGAATTGATTTAATTATGTGCCCATGATATGCTCGATTAATTGACTAAGTGGAAATTTGCGAGTACAATTGGAAAATCCATGTTGCAAGGTTCCTTTAATTGCTTGAATATCAATCATGAATGCATGATGCACTCCCACAAACTGGTTTCAAATTGAACAAAACCAAATGGTGCATTATAATTGAACAAATTGGGGTTTTTAATTCATTGCACAAAATAGTTGGGTTGTGTTTTTCTTTGGGATAGAGTGTGAACATAAATCTGGGAATGGTCCTAATTGTAAATGGAAGGCATAGTGTCTTGATCTGATTTGAACCAAAGCATGGGCACAGGAACTTGATATTGAATTGTATATATCTGTTTTGATGGTTGAACTTGACTTGTTGGACTGTTTCCATGACAGCTTAGGATCAAATGACTTAGAGACCTAATTGGGCTAAATCTGGGAATCCAGATGGTGCCATTCATTTCTCTGTCATACTGTGCATATTGTTTATTGATCAACTGATAAGTTGAAGTGGTGTGTGAATAAAATGATTGAATTATGTCTGGTTTGGTGTAAGGCACTTAAATCTGGGAATGGAGGACCCATATCTTGCTTATAAATAAACTAAATTGAACCAATTGGACTGTGCCTTTTATTGTCAATATAGTTGATCCATTTGCTGTTGCTGGAAACTTGAATTACTTGAAATGATTAGATATGGCTTTGTTGGGTATTGTCATGAATTAAGTCTGGGAATTGTTGAGTCTCATCTTTGCTTGTACATAAGCTTAATTGACCCAAATGGTTACCTGGACTGTGATTGTATTGTCAACATAAATATTGCACTTGTTGCTTGGTTATAGTTGTGGTGCTGGAATGAAACACTTGTTGTTCTGAACCAAGTTGTTGATTGAATAAGCATAAAAGAACTGAGTGCTAATTGAGAACCTTGCTAATTGATACTACTGCGCTGTTTTAATTGATTATGTGGGGGGTTTCTAAATGTTCTAAATCTGGGAATCATGGGCACACTGCTAAATATTTGAACACACTGATTCTTCCAGATGCTGTAAATATGCTTTCTACTTGAATTGTGCTTTTATTTTTTTGAACATTACTCACTTATGCATAGTACATTGAATTATTTTTTATTGTTGAGATGATCCACTGAAAGGAACAAATCTGGGAATTGAACTAATTGAATTATGTATACATATCTGGATTTTGTTCTGAGTTTCAGGGATAACAGGTGGCCAAAGGTAAGAAAAAGAGCACAGCTGCAGCAGGCACTAAAAGGGCTAGACCTAACGATTATGATGAAGCCCGATTTAGATCAGCTGAATGCCAAGAGAGGTTCGATACCTTGTACCTCCCTAAGAAGATTATACCAGAAAAGAAGATCATGTGGGAGGTGCTACCAGTGGGGAACCCAGTGCTGGAAGTGATTCTCAGACGCCAGTGGCAAAAGCTGGTTAGCTTCCCAGAGCCAAGCTCCAGTGCGATTTTGAAGGAATTCTTAGCAAACGTCGATCCCTCCACAGTGGCCAGGAGCAGACTTAGCTGGGTGAGGGGTGTCCAAGTCCCATTTGATGAGAAGACAATAGAACGCTTCTTGGACACCCGCTATGATCCCTTCGACGGCTGCGACTTCAGCCAACTATTCTATAGGATGCAGCCCGATGCCCTGACGAAGATGTACAGGGAAGAGGTACCTCAGCTGACCACCACCATCCGCAGGGCCATTACAGGCCTCTACACTGCTTGGAAGCCCAAATCAGGGCTTGATTACATACCAGATAAGCTGCGGAAGCATGACCTGGTTGGAGATGCAGCTTTCTGGCATTAGTTCATTAACCACACAGTCATCCCTTCTACTAATATGACTGATGTGAATGTGGAGAGGGCCACCCTGCTTTACACACTCCGAGGTGAAGGTAACCTCTACATTTCTAACCTTCTTTCTAACCGCATTCTTCATATGATCCAGGACGCCAGCAGCAAGTCTTGGCTGGCCCATTCTTCCTTGATTCTGCACCTGTGTCGCCATGCGGGTGTAGAAATCTTGGATGACGAGCCTATGGATGTGCAGATTGCATCATTGATGGACCACAAGACGTATTTAGACGTTGTGAAGAGCGTTGCTAAGGAGCAGATTATCAGAGCTTCAAAGCTCACCCCAGAGGACCTCGCAGCTAGCAGCCCCAGAGACATACCCACACCAGATGACCCCCAGCCAGCAGAGCCAGCACCACCAGCTCCTCCCACAGCTCTGCACATGCACCACTATATGAGGACTCATCGAGTTTCTTGGCTTTCCAAGAGTTTGTTCGCACACAGATGACGCTCTAGACTCGCATGTGGGAGGCAGTATGCAGGCATCTTGGCATTCCTCCCAGCGAGTACCAGCTTCCAGTGACAGTAACACCACCACCATCAGCGTCTATAACTATTCCTCCTGGACCCTCCGAGGCTGTAGCGCCTGATACAACTACTCAGGAGCCTACTTCTACAGAGGCTGCAGCCATTGATGAGAGAGGAGGGGGAGAGGAGTGACAGGACTTAGTTTTATTTTTATTGTTTTTCTGTTCATTTTGGATTATGCATTTGACAGTTTGACATTCTACATACTTTTATTTTTCTGCATATATATAGTATAATTTTTTATTCAAATTTTGCAAATAAAAAGCTGTCTAGATTAATGTTTTGGTTTGGTTGCGATTTTCCAAATAATGCTGAAGTGATGGAAAATTTTTCCAAAGCGCTGTGACCTTATTTTGCTGGGGACAGCAATTTCTAAATCTGGGAATGGACGCGCATACGCATTATTTTGCAAATCACAGACAAGAAACAAATGACGTCTAGCAGAAAATTTTCAAAAATAAATAAATAAATAAGCACATCAGATTTTTCAGAATAAAAAGTGAATGGACACAGTGATGGATAGAATTTCTCTGATGAAAGCTTGTGTGAAATGAAACATAGCATGAACTGCATGATACATGAATAGAATTGTGATTGTTGGTATGTGATATGCATGTTGAAGTTGAAATGATGCTTGATGTGTTGCAAACACATCTTAGTTTTAGGCTAGTTTTAGGTTATAATTTAGATAAATAAGTTAGCAATTAGAATAAAATTAGTTAGTTTATTATTATATTTAATTTAATCTCATTTCATCACCATTTGTGCAATTTAGGGCTTAAAGGAGGAGAATTAAAGCCAAAGGAGGGAGAAAAGCAAATCTGAAGTCCCGCGCGGGTCACGCCAGAGCTTCTGTTTCGAAAGCCCCGCGCGATCAGCGCGGGAATCCATGCCATCAGCGCCACGGAATCGCTGTTGCCTTATTTAAAAAGATTGACTTCGAAATTGGCACAGAAAATAGGCTTTGTTACTCTAATTAAATCTATCTATAAATAAAGGCCTCTGGGGACTGAACAAATCATCCAATAATCATCTAGCAATCATCCACACACCGCTCCATACTTCTCTCCATCATTCTAAACCATTGGAAGGCAAGAATCAAGGCTAGGTCACTGCAGAATAATGAGTTATTTGACAGCTTTGGTTTCTTTGAAGCCTATGGCAGGCTAAACCTTGTATTGTGGGAAGGCCATGAACTGATGTAAACTCCTCTGTAACTTGACTGGTATTTAATGAGAATTCTTATTGTTTTATTTTACTCTGTTCTTCATTGTTTAATTCTTATCTAGAATTGGCCATTCTATTTAGGTATTGAGGGTTAGGATTCGCAATGGGGACGTTGGGATTCTAATTTCTGACATTAGTAAAATAACAGTTGTTCATCACCTAGGGATAGGGATGCGTGGCTGCAGAACTTTATAATATAGTCTTTTATATGCTTAACTTGATAGAATTCACCAAGGAATTGGGTCTTTGATTCGGGTTAAAGGGTTAATTCGCTAACGAATTAGGAATTAACTAGAGTAGGAAAGATTTATTCTCTGAGCAAAAGAATTCGGAAACCCTTATGATATGTTCTCTAAATGCTTAGTTTGACAGAATCGCTAAGGGCTTAGGGTTCTCAATCGGATTAAAGGGCTGAATCGCTAGTTATCTAGGATTTACGAATATAGGAGAGATTTGTCATTTGTAATCAAATTTGATAACCCAGTTAAGTGAAAGAGGTAGTGAACTTTAGGGATTGTGCCTGACCATAATTGTTTCTTCCATTGGTAATACCTCAACTATTTTACTGTTTATTTTTATTTTAGTTTTCTATTCAAATCTTCAACACACAACTATTATCCAAAAATATTTTCTGTTTTTACTTCTTATCACATTGAATTAATATTACTGCGAATTTCACTCCAATCCCTGTGGAGAACGATACTCACTTACCTATTTTATTACTTGAAATGACCGGTGCACTTGCCGTAGTGTGCGAGAATCGCAACAATGTTTGAAATGAAGTCAGCAGAGATTGACTTGAGTCTAACACCTGTGAGGTTTGAGCCAAACAGTGGTAAATTTTCTTTCCGAGAGACTCCATTTTCATAGTACTCTAGAACTTGAATTGTTTCTCTGGATGCAGGTGTGACTTGACATGATTAAGGCAGTTTCTTCTTCTGAAAACCAGGGCCAAATTGACTTACCTTCAATTATTTTTCCATTTGTACCTCTTTGAGCCTGAGCCTTTCATTTCAAATGCCCAAATTCAGAGCCATATACATTGACTAACCTCCCTGAGGCTAGAGAAGGTATAATATAAGTCCATGACAGCAGAAAAACAGGAAATTGTCCATCAAGGCATGAAGGAAAACAAGTTGAATTCAATTGGTATGGAAGAACAAGAATAAATAAGCACAGTCCAGTTGAAAAACAATAAGCCTACAGCTGGAAATTTGAGAAGCTGCATTAGTTACTTAATTTGTTATGTTATGTCATGATTATTTGTTTTTTAAAAAAAAATCCAAAATAAAAAAGAAAGTTATTTGTGTTGTTTTATTTACTATAGAGAATAAATTGTTGAATAAAGTACCAGGTTTTGAAAAGGATGATCAAGGAATATGGATGACCACAAGATTGGACTTAGGGACTGGATCTAGCCTCATTAGCTACTATCCCAAAGCATTCTTACCCTTAGCCCAACCAAGTTACAAGTCGAAAAAGACCTTTTGATCAAGTTGTGCTTACATCTGTTGAGAATATTTTCAAGCTTATGGTAGTGCTGTGACTATGTTGAGTGAGAGATTATCATAGCCTGATACACTTGAGTGAATGAGTGACATAAACATATTCTGTGAGGAACACTCAAGTTAACTCTCACAATTTGACAAAATTGAAAGTGTCATTGAAGCTTTGATTTGAATTTGATCATACTCAGCATGATGATTCTAGGGCTGTAGATTGTGGTTCAGTTTGATCATTGACCTTTGCTTATTCTTGAAGTTTTGTCTGTTGCTGAGCACAGCAACTTTCAAATCTGGGAATTGTTTGATGTGTTGCAAACACATCTTAGTTTTAGGCTAGTTTTAGGTTATAATTCAATAAAGTTCTTAGGAATATAGGTTAGAATTAGTTTAATTGTTGTTTATTTTTAACTATATCTCATTTTAGTACCAAGTTGTGATTTCAGGGCCAAAAAGAGGAGAATCAAGCAAAGAAAGAAGAAAAGCTATTTAAAGTCTCGCGCGATCCGCGCCAGAAGTTGCGCCAGTCGCGCCACAAGGAAAAAGGCAAGCATCAGTTTCGAACAACTCATGCGGGCAGCGTCAACCTCTGCGCGAGTCGCGCCAAGCACCTGAGACTCCCTTCAACTCAAAGACTTCACGCTGTTAGCGTGAAGATCCGTGCGAGTAGCGCCATATGCCCAGAGCCAGCCATTCATTGCGCAGACTTCACGCGATTAGCGTGAAGTTCCACGCTATCAGTGCCATCCATTCGAAGTTCCACACAGTCAGCGCGAAGTCTCGCGCTGTTAGCGCCACAAAGATCCTGTTTCCTGATTTGAACTTATCTGGTTCGAAAATTGGCACAGGAAGAGGCTTTGTTACTTGAATTAAATCACTCTATAAAAGAAAGGCCTCTTGGACTGAAGAAAGGACACTCTACATCAGATTTTATCATTCTAAACCTCTGGAATTCAGTTTTACATAGAATCAAGACTAGGGTTTACTGCAGAATCATGTTCTTCATGTATGCTTTGGTGTTCTTAAAGCCTATGTCAGGCTAAACTCTGTATTGTGGTTAGGCCAAGAACCGATGTGAACTCCTCTGTAACTTGACTAGTATTGAATGAGATTGTTATGATTATTTTATTTTACTCTGTTCTTAATTGTTTTATTCTTACTTAGAATTAGCCATTCTACTTAATTGTTGAGGGTTAGGCTTCGCAATAGGGATGTTGGGATTCTAATTTCTGACCCAAGTAAGATAACAATTGTTCATTGCCTAGGGATAGGGATGCGTGATTGCAGAAACTTATAATATAGTCTTTTAAATGCTTAACTTGATAGAATTCACTAAGGGATTAGGTTTTTGATTCAGGTTAAAGGGTTAGTTCACTAAGGGATTAGGGGTTAACTAAATTAGGAAAGATTTATTCTCTGAACAATCAGAAACAATCAAACTTGATAACCAGTTAAGTGAAAGAGGTAGGGAACAAAGGGGATTGTGTCTTGACCACAATTATTCCTTCCATTGGTTACAAATCTCCCTTTAATTGCATTTTAATTCTTTTAATTTATGTTCTTATTTAAACACTCAAATTCACAACAAACAATTCTTCAAAAATATTTTCTTTTTACTTCCAATTACTTAGACTGCAAAATTACTGTGAATTTCATACCAATCCCTGTGGAGACGATGCTTTACTTACCCACTTTATTACTTGAAACGAGCGGTGCACTTGCCGTGTTCGCAACAGATATTGTTAGGAATTTATACCACGGCAAGCGTACCGTTCTATCACTGTAAGTTTTGAATTTATAAAGATCGTCTCCACAGGGACTTGAGCTTACTCAGTTAATCCAACTAAAATTAAACAGTTTGAATAAATATGTACAAGTAGGTCGAACGATATTTCATTTGTTGATGTAAGTAAAATAAACTAACTAAGCTTAACGAAAATGAAAATATATTTATGAGAAAGCGGGATTGGATTTCATCATTCTTAACATCCTATATTTAATATTTACCATGCATAAATCACCGTCTATTTTTATTGATGCACACTAGGTTACCTTGAATCGATCCCTCGTATCCAAGTTCTAAGGATATTTTACCGAATATCGATCCCTCGCATATTTAAGTAAATTACCCCAGCGTTAAGAACTATAATC